>JAPMLY010001353.1:0-108294 GCA_026401115.1 Tetraselmis chui
ACGCGGAAAACACACATAACTTAATCCATCCGTATATGAACTTGCGAATCCAGCGATGCTTTATTAAATCCCAGTCTTTGCGAGCCATTCCCGTTTCATGGCAAAATATAACGGCAATGAACTCGACATGAGGCAGCATAAGTAATTCGTTCGGGAGACACACCTTGGCTGTGATCTTCTTCTTCTTCCTCTTGAGGTACGTGAGCGTGACGATCCCGGCCATACTCTGCCCCGCTGCTTTGATCTGCCGCTTCAGGTCCGCGCGGAGACTCTTCAACTCGCGAATCTCCCCCCGTTTTTCCTTCAGCGCCGCCCGCCGCATCCCCTTCGCCATCCCCTTGTCGCGGACTAACATCTTCAGTTGTCGCTTCTTCTCCTTAAAATCCTTCGTCGCGCGCGGCACGCGTGCCTTCAACTCAACAAACTCGATCATCACCTCAAGCTCCGCCAAGTTCGTCGGCGCAAGGCTCATGTGGTCCGTCTACTCCGAAAAAACAAGAATGGGGGTCGCACAAGGGTAAAGAGGACTCAACAGCATACTATCATAATTAACGAGGCCTGTACACTTTATTGTGTTTAAAGCTAATTACTTCCCAAACAAAGTATATATTCTAAATAAGATGTGGGCGATAAATAGTGACGCCAATGCTATATCACCCTCATTCCCTATCACGTGGAGACAGCCTAGAACAGCACCAAGAGCCGTTGACCCATCCACACCACTGAAATATAGTTATTGATTATGTAAAAAATTAAGGTACAACAGAGTGATGCGGAGCCAGGACCCGCTATGCCACTCCAGTCCTTCTGTCCTCTTTGAATAAAGAAACGGCGAAAAGCACCAAAACACGCAAGTGTCATTTTCTTATAAAGAATAGAAAACGGCGAATCATCAAAAGCCTAAATGTAAAAACCCTAGAAGTCAAAAAGGAACATTAAGCCCTAAATACCACGGGCGGGCTACAAATTTGCATAATACAAATTCATAATAATGTACGTGACATATTTACACTACGCGGTGATATTATATATGTACGGAAATTTACGGTCAAGTACAAAAAGAAATTACGTACAATGATTGTAAAAGCGGATATGCATGCAAAACGAACAAGCTGACTGACACACCAAACAATACGGATAGGGGTTGACAAGCTCATTTGAAATTATGACTAAAATACATGGAAAGATCTTAGAAGGAGGGGGTTCTAATCAAACGCTAGCAGCATCTAAGCTAATATACTCAAATTTTGCTACTTCCGGATGAAAATCACTGCATGTCAACAAGTGGCTTGGATATCTTGGCTTCCTCATATGTATAATAAGGGTTGAGAGACACTGGGATTGGTGGAGCATCACAGGGTTTCAGGATCAGTAGGCGAACCTTGAATTTGCCGAGTAGATCGGGTTTCATATTTGGAAACCAAATCAAGGCGGCGTCGAAGCGCTCGAAAAGCTCTTGCCGCTTTTTAAGTGCGCGTTGCTCCGCCTTCGCCACTGCCTTGGCCTCAGAAATTAGCATGCGCTCCGCCTCTTTGCTGCTGCCAGGGATAGCCTATGGTAAAACAACAATGACTCGTCAAGGTGGTGATGAAAAGTTAGTCATGTTAAGATCTTTGTTAACGATCCCATAACCAATTCAAAATTGCAATACTTACACTTTAACGGCGGCTATGTACATGTGCAATTATAATTGAGGATGGCCAATTCGGAAAATATAGACTCTCACGCTGCTACAAAGGGTACATTTGCAAACTGCCAGATTAATAAGGATCAACTTTACATTCCATCGATTCAATGACTAATATTCGTTGTTGAGATATCTGTATAACATACAAAACGGGATATCATTCCGTACATAGAGTAAATATATCCGTACGCGCTTCAAATTAGAACTGCATCGTCGGCGGCGGCGGAGTTTAGTAGGATCAGTACGGGTACTTCACGTATGCTGTGGTGGATATTTCCCAAAAACAGTGCGCCGACCTTGAGTGCTTTGAGCTTCAGTCGCTCTGCCTCCATCTCCATCCACTTGGGCTCCAGTGTGTCCACCATCATGATGGTGTTGCGCAGCGCGTTGCCTTGGGCCATTCGCTCCTTCGCGCGAGCCTCCGCTAGTTTGTCCTCCAACTCCCGCACCTCACCCTGAAGCCCCACGAGGTCGGCGCTTCCCATGCCGGGGTAGCGGACCAACACATCCTCGCGTGTGCTTTGGGGGACCTGCAGCTTGGTCCACAGAGTCTGCGAAAAGCGGCCGCGAGAGAAGGGAGACGAAGCCCTATTAATTTACAATCGACATCAAACGATCACAATGGCCCTACAAAAACAGGCACTGCTTTTTAACCATTATAAATGTAAATCGTGACAAATGTTGCGAATTTCAAATGTATCCTATTGGTAAGGATTATACGGTAGTTTTGTCCTTGCGCCCCCGTCACCGTCCGTGTTGGTTGAGTGATGAATAATGTTTATATCAACACTCAACAAACACGGACATACATACGGATACGATATCCCTCGCACATGAAGGAGCCCTTGCAGAAAACAATTCATTTGAATGGCGATTTGAAGTCAGCCTATGTGAATCCGCGTTCGATTTGAATTTGCTATAGTATGTCTCTCGGTATGTACGTCTGTCAGTTTATTTGCCTGCCAGTCCCGTATCATCAGCTCATTATGATTCAAGTCGTCATTAGCGAAACCCTAAACTCTTTGCAAGCGACTGTGCCATTAACTTTCAAATTGCCAAGAACATTCCTATTTATTTTACTCTTTGATAATATTTTCGCTTGTCGCCTCCACGCGTTGTGGTTTTTCAGCGTTACGTGTGAATTTCATGTGTTCTCTTATGTTTCATCTGCTAGACTTGTGCACAATGCAGTGCTTCCCTTTGACGTGCCTTGGAATTTGTTATTAATATCTTGTCATTCTTGCTCTCTGCCCCCCCCCCTTTCCTCCCCCTTTCCCCTGTCCACGTTCCTTGAGAAGTGAAACGGCCACTAGTTTCTAAATTGTCAGTCACATCCTTCATAAAACTGAAAATGGGGGGGGGGGGGGGGGGGGGCTTGTCGGCAGTTCGCCGCTGTGATTCAGCTATATATAAAACTTTTGTAATTTTGACAAATAGTATTTTAGTTACTACATGTACTGCAGCGATACGCGTGAAGAATAGTTAGTAATGCTTCGTATCTTCAGTCCTTATATTCTATCGCCACTACCATCTCGCCGGTGAACGTGATTGGCAACTGCGACCACGTGCGTACATCCAGGACGTACGTGCTGTTCATTTTAATTAAAATATCTATTACAAAGTAGAAAGCAGTGGAATCCACCACCAAAGATCAAAAGAAAACAGGTAAAGAAGTCAAACAAGCCCTCCGAGCAGGAAGGCAGGCAACAGCGTACACATACATTGTGCATCCTGTTTATTGATCTGTCCACGTCTATGATAAAAATTCCTTTTCAGAAAAAACAAACGGAAATCACATTTTAAACTTACGAAAGACAACGTAAAATTTCGTTGCAAGCGGGGGGGGGGGGGGGAGTGGCCTACCAACCGAGGTACAGAACACACACACACACACACCAACGCTGTAGGTAGGGACTATCTCTAGTAGAGCACTATCAGGTAGCACAATCGATAGTCATCACTGATATACACTATTTTCTTACAAGAAATGTAACTGGAAACCACCAAGCAAAAAGGAAAAAGGAGGGAAACCCCCCACAGGCGTAAGCCCGAGGAACAGGAAGGCATGCCACCGCATCAGCACTGCCCTCCTGCAAAGCATCGCAAAGATAAGAACCCAAAGTCCCATGAAGAGCAGCACCACTGAAATAGATACAGCGAACACAGATGCTGAGCTCCTGATCCTGATGCTGTCGCACATGTTGATTTTCTGCTCAGCAGGCTAATTCTCTCTGGTGGAATTATTCTCTGCATTGTTTGTAACGAGGACGAATCAATGGAAAAATAGCGATCACCCTATCTATGTACCGTATCAACAACAACATGTACTGCTTCTACTTCTTCGTGTAGCCCGAGATGTGTAGGATCGTGATGATAAGATAGAAAACAATGAAATGATTATTACAAAGCAGAAAGCAGTGGAATACACCAGAAAAATAAATGGAAAGAGTATAGAGGTAAATCGGGAACACGTAGCATAATATTATGACCCTCCACATTAAAAATGCGCAGAGATACAGGTGGTACCGGTATTTCAGCAATTGAACGGCGCATATGAACCGCACGTGCCCCACGCTATGAACTACCCGTGATGCATCTGTGGCGGACAGCGAGATCAGGTCGCTTGTGAAGATGACAGCAGGTAGTCCTATTTCACGCCCGTACGCTAGGGCTCTAAATCCTTAGTAGGGCTGTAAAGATTATGCATTATGCACGGTATTGCTGATGGAACATGGAGCCGGATTGCAAGAGACTTGCGTTACGTAGCATTTAAGGATCCTTAGATCGTGCCGGCCATCTCAAGACTTTCAGCAGATCGTGCTCATGCATACGATAAACCCTAGTCACATATGAGCCGAAATAGTTTGACTGGTGCGAAGGGTTTGGCGCATTTCGCTATCACTATAATACTAACGAAAACTATCAATTGATAGTGGAGAAAATATTGAGTAGTGATCGTTAACGATCGTTGGCGATAGCTGAAGCGAAATGTAGGGAAAATTTTATCTCTATTCTCGAGTTCTGCCGCGAAAATAACCTCGGCGAATCAACTTAAGGCACACACTTGCAAGCTGTGCGGAGGCTGGATCGACATGAGCAGGCCAGCTGTAACATCTGGAAAAGCAATGAACGCTGCCTCTCTTGTTGCTACCCGTACGCTGTTTCGATCTTTCTTTCCTCATCACATCGCTACGGGTGAAATCAATATAGGAAATAGAGAGAGTCAATGAAAAACAACTTCCGACGATGATACAACTTGCGCCGATGCAGTTCCTACTTGAGTCGACCACAGGTAGGACAGGGCCCGAACTCGTCGGCAATGATACAGCCCGAAGTCGGCAATTGCCAGCTGGAATAATGAAAAGCCCGCGGGGGGGGGGGGGGGGGGGGGGGGGATATCCGCGTCACGATATCCCGCTATAAAAGATCACGCCAAACCCTATACCCGAATCACATCATGAATTAGCGCAGCTTTTTAATATATAATATATATATACATTTTTCTTGTTTTATAATTAGTATCGCAAATTCCTGTGCACAATCAAAATTGCTTACAAGAAAAAGCAGTGGAGGCCACCAAGCAAAAAAGAAGAAAGGAGGAAAAAAATCAAATGAATAATTTCACAGATGAATCTATGGATATTTATTAGCACGGCCAAGCTGCGGATAGTTGCGCGAGGTTTTAGAGTTTTTAGGGTTTGTCGCGCGTGGTCAGTGACAAATAAAACGTAAAAATTGGCGTGTGTCTTTTTGCAAAGCGGGGAAGGGGGGAAAGGGACCTGCAGGCGGCCAACAGCCACGCCGCGTGCCTCCATCCGGCTCTGAAGAAATGTGAGGAGCTTTCGAATGCGGGTCTCGGCGTCCATCACAGTTTTGGCACCCTCTGGAGTGGATGCCCGCGCCAGCTGGCGGGACTGCGAGGGAAATCAACATTCACGGGAGCATTGATACCGCGAGGGTACATCGTCATCAGAACCAGAAAAACATATTTCAAAACAATTGAACCCGCACGTACATACCGTAACTGAGCATAATAATATATCTCACAATTATTTCATTCGAGCCTACCTCTACTACAATAGTACGGTACTAGTACATCAATGCATCGATTTATAAGTACAGATTCGGTAAATTTGATTTGTTTAGTTATTTTTCACCGTTTTCTTTGTTGTTGAGGATTTATTATCGCCTGTTCGTAATGGAGTTGGTATACTGAATTACAAAAAAAAACACAAAAATTAACGCGAGAGTCTTTCCAGATAAAAAAACTTCAAATAATTTTACGAAAACATCGCATAGCAGTCACATTGCTCCTTGCGTTTCTCAATGCTGGTCGTCCGCTAATGAAACAGTGAGCCATGCGTGGTACATGTATCAACTGCAGTGCGACGCATTTACTTATGATGGCCGCATTTCAAGAAGTGAAGATGCCGTGCCATTGAGTAGAATAAAGTGGTTCTCTGCTCAAGCAGCGAGGTATGAAATACCAAAGGGCGCTAACAGCAAGGCAAGTCATTCAGGAGAGTGTGGTTTCAAAGAATTCCGAACCTGCTATAGATGTGGTGCCAACAAAACAATATAATGAAATTATTTTGCGACAAATAAGTATTGAGACTGCGGGCTCACAGGAAAAACAAATCACACGTCACATCCACGACGTCACATCAGAATTGAATATAAACACAGGCAATAACAAAACCGACATGACCGTCATTCATTACATCACATAATATTATGTAAGCAATTTCTCGACGCCAAAAAAGGGGCGATAGATATAACGATATACATTATGATCGTTAAAATAATCGCAAATATAAGGTCACTCTGTCGGCATTCGCCTTTAATCGCCAATTTATTGCGGTACAAGGCACGCCGCACCTCGCGCCCCGAGCTTCCGCCGCGTCTCCCAATCCCGCCCCTCCTCGTCCGCACGGCGACGGGGCTGCCCTCGATTTCGCCCAGCACGCCCGCAAGCACCCGGTTGATCGTTTTGCCGGTCTCTGGGTCCACCATCGTCGCACCCGCGGCCGCATCCTCATCCTCGTCGTCCTCATCCCAGTCCAACTCATCCAGCGCGCCCAAAACGCTGTTCATCTCTTCGTCCAATGCATCATCATCGTAGTCGAAGCTGCCGTCATCGTCCTCGTCGCTATCCTCCTCTTCCTCCTCATCGTCATCTCCTTCTTCACCTAACACATAATACACCATGGACGAGGAAAAACAAAACGTCTTAAAAAAATACGTCCATGTCGAGTTTTAAAGGGGGGAAATGACAACGCAAGCTGCTGCGCACATAAAGCTAGGCGCTGTTATGCAGTTGTCTTCTGAAAGATGACAAAAATAATGACAATTTAAGTCTAGAATATTTTTTCAAGCAAAATCGGTTGCACTTTTGCTGAGTTAGTAAATCGTAAATACAATCGGGTATAACAATTCCGATACTGACACATGTTCATTATTCATAGAGCCGAGAAGGCTTCAAGCAAGCGCACACCGATTTCGATGGCCCTTCCGCCCATGGCCGCCTTCCATTCCTCTGAGTCCTCGATTTCCCCGACCAGGCCATTGAGACCAAGCAGGTTGGTTACAAATTCGACAACCGCTTTGGCGGCGGCGTCCTCCATCATCTGTCAAAATGACGGCAGCGACGCAAAATTCAGTCCATTATGGTATGGGTCATATCACGTACAATCTTGGATGTCTCCAGATATTGGATCAGGGGTGTGCTTTTCAAACCCAAGGTATTGCTTGGTGGGAATCCGCTTGGAGTCAAAGTCACACAGTTAATCCCGTCCCAGACGAATAATTTGAATTCATATAGAAAGGTTTTGCATTCACATCATCGTCGTATGGGTAACGCATATCACATTGCCTTCACCAACTTAACATAGTATTAACTGGCATAGACTAGATACATATCATTCTGTTGGCAAGATACAAAACACAACATAAATGACATTTGAAATTGGAAATCTGCGGCAGATGCACTTTGATCAGGCCATACTAAGATTCACTACTAAAAAAAACAATCGTGACGTCTTTGTTGGAATTTCCAAGCGTGTTTGTTCTTGGATTTACCCGGCGATTCTCGGCGAGATAAGCGACCAGAGTGGGATCGTCCGGCGGTAACATCTTGCCCAGCATCTTGCTCGGTTTGGATTTTTCGGCGTTAGCTCCCCCGTCATGCGCGCTCGGTCCCCCGCTGACGTGGCCTGCCTGTGCGCCTCCGCCTTTTCCGCGAGCGGTGGTCCCGCCGGTGCCCACTGCGGCAGCGGAATCCAGGCCTAACTGCAGCGCCCCCGCATTCTGCTTCTGTAGCAGCTGCCGCAGCTTCGTCTCGTTTTCCTTGGTGCTCGCCTACGGCAGAATAGAAACAACGGCAGCATATGCTCAAATAAAGACGCCTCCGGATTAACGTTCAGTCCAAAGATAGTTCAGCGACTGATACGGCGCAAACCCAAAAATCCGCAGCGATTACACTCTTTCCCCTACTTTGCACCAATACAGACAACCAATCAGTATCACTACGGTGCAATAGAACAAGCTGCAGGTTAATGCGGATCGAGTTGACGCTTTGTTGTCGCACAGACAGCGTTCATTAATATCGGTTAACATGGAATTGACGGGATTCCGTATCAACAAACGAATGATCATGTCGCACCAAGACGTCACTCCACGTAGAAGCACCTAGTAACCATAGCGCGCCCCATATTGTGTTTCGTATTGTAGGCTTAGAAACGCAGCAGAAGAAAATTCAAGGTCGAGAAAAATTAGGCGTCGAAATTGTTGCACCCCGATGCGAATTTCCTTTCTTAGGAAGCACAATGTTTCTTAGGAATATCTCAAAACGTAATTTGGTTTCGACATAAGCTCTTGTTGCTACTTTTTTCGATAAAGGCGATAAACGGCGTAAACCTGCACATCGCCGCGGAACATATCATAAGAAATATAAATAAGCGAGACAAAAATGTAAACAAGTATTACCATTTGCACCCATTTATATTAACGGCATAAACATTGAGCCGAAAAACGTAAAGCATACACTGAGAGAGGACACGCTCGTTTCCTTCCCCCATTGTTCCCTCTTGCTCGCGTTACTATTTTAGCATTCGTTACCAACAGCCATCGAACGGAGAGAATCCATGAAATACATATTTGGGAGCTGTCGTACCTTCAAAAGGGCGTCAATTTCCTCGATCGACTGTTTCGTGGCCGCGATTTTGGCAATTAGGTCTTGGTAGCGGCGCGTCTTGTCGGCCAACTCTTCCTCGAGGTCGCTCAGCTGAAGCTCTGCTCGTCGGATGTTGTCGTCCATCGCGCCGATCGCCTTTTGATGCGATTTCTGCTGCGCCGGCGTGAGCGTCTTTTGGGTCGGCTTCGGAGTGGAGTCGCCACTCGGGGGCGGAGCCAACTGTACGAGCAGACCACCAACACTTTCAACACAACAAATGCAACTCGCAAAAGAGAAACAAACTTGCGCTGCTGCATCGATTTCGTTCACTACCTAGGAGACACCACCATAGATATAAAAAAAGGACGCCGTTAATTTTACCAATAGTTTGTTCAGTCCGTTCCATTACTCATCGGGGCAATTTTACATCGATCTTGTAAACAGTTCCAGTAATTGTTACTATATGATTTGGGGGGGGGGGGGGGGGGGGGGGAGAATGTGATAATCAAAGGATCATCCTAATTTATAACCTAACTTCATAAATTCATGACTCATATCAACTTATTTGTAAGCGGGCTCATCTACTTTGTAATCAATTACCGTGTATATCGATAACGAACATTATTGGCACATCATCAACAACGCACTTTTTGACAACTTTTTTACAAAAACATAAGGCCCCTCCATTCAAAACATAAATTAGCCAAACGAAGACTGGGAATGTATAAGAGAATGAGAAAAGGAGGGAAGGAGCAGCGCACCGTCGCGTTCCTGAGCGCCGCCTCTGCCTCCTCCGCCCGCTTGGTGGCAGTCCTTGCCTTGGCCTGTGCCTCGTGGGCCATCGCCTGCGAAGCGGAACAGCGCTAAACTCAGCTGAGACCCTCTCAAAAACCGCATTCGCGTCATTCCACACTCCCAAACAACAGACAGCGCTCAGTCCATCACCAACCCGTCAGAGGAGCTGGGGAAAGGAAGGTGGGCTTGCCTTGTAGTCCTGGATGTAGATGGTGAGGTCAGGCAGGGAGCTGGAGGGCAGGCCGCGCACGCCAGCGGGGTCCACGCCCTCCGCCGCGTACTGATACTCGCTGCGCTGGGACAACTCCTGTAAATGTGAGGGGACAGCAGCAGCAGCAGCATGGGCAGACCCAGGTCATCAGAGACCCTCTTTCCCTTTTCTTGCCTGCATCAAAGCTGATGTCAGCGCCAACACAACGAGATAGTGACCAGTGACGAGGAAAGGTCGTAGTTGGTGGCGCGGGATGAAATTTCGAAGGAGATTCATGTGAAATGAGTATGCAGTCATTTACTGACCCCCCTCCTCCTCCATTACAGCAGATGAGATGCTGGGCCTTCATATGGGAGGAAAGACATGGGTCTACCCAGGATGGGGATTAGGGATGTCCTTCGCGTATGGTGGTAAACAATTTGAAGAAGACAGACGTAGAGCAAAGTATGGGCAGGGAACGCGCCACTACTCAGCGCAGTAGAGTGTGTGTGTGTGTGTGTGTGTGTGTGTGTGTGTGTGTGTGTGTGTGTGTGTGTGTGTGCGCGTGTGTGTGTGTGTGTATGTGTGTGTGTGTGTGTGTGTGTGTGTGTGTGTGTGTGTGTGTGTGTGTGTGTGTGTGTGTGTGTGTGTGTGTATGTGTGCGCGCGCGAGTGTGTGCGAATTTTATGAGGTCGAGGGAAGGCCAGGAGAGACGGAGTGCATGCAGAGAGTGAGGAAAATGGTTGTTGTTGTGCTGGTGTTGGTGGAGGGTGAAGAGGGGGTGTTACCTGCATGGTGAGCAGGATTTTCTGAAGCGCGAGGACGGCGCGCTGGCGAGATAGTCCCAGGAGGTCAACGTGGGCGAGTTCGTTGAGCAGGGAGCAGAGGGCGTCGGAGTGGAGGAGCCCAGGGTTGCGTATCTGCAGCACCGCCAGCTCCTGACGAAATTTCCCCACCAGCTCCGCCTCCCCGCACAGTAGCGCCTTCTCTATCAGCGCCTCGCTCACCTCCCGGATGGCGCCCCAGATGCGCGCTGCCTCGGGGTCCACCATGATCTGAACCTGCCCCTCAGGCAGCTCCAGCGTGCTGCGAAGTTTGTGACCCGTCTTTCCTCCAGCTGGCACCACCGCCTGTGCTTCCGGCGACTGTCCAGGCGACGGCAACCCTCCGCGACCGCCGCCGCCGCTACCTGCAGTTCCGTCCCATGCGATGGGCAGCGTCTTTCCGACCTGTCGGTTGGGCTTAAATACGCCGCCCTTAAGCCACGCGGGGGCGGTCTCGGGGCCGTCGCTGAGCTCGCTGCCGTTTGCGCCTGGCCGGTTGGGCTCGCTGCCCCGACGCTGGAACAGATTCTTGAATGCGGTCGCCATAGGTCCGCTCTCTGTCCGTTATAAGTTCGGACAAACTTTTTTCTTTTTCCTTGGCGCAGTGGTCGCCGGCTTCGACCGGGCTAGCGACGACCAACGTGAGGTGAATCAACACCTGGTCCTGCGTCGCCTCCTTGATATAGCCTAGGGTATAAACCAATGCAGGCTCGCGTCGAAGGGAGATGTTCGGGACGCGGTCGTAGTTCTGACGGTGCGCGTGAATGACGAACTGTGATCACTGTCGAACATGTGCGTCGGCGCCCGTCCAAGTTCTTCCACGTCGCGTCGCCGCGGTGCCGATATGTGGGGAAACCTACTACGCCAGGTGAGGTTGACGCGCGGGGGGTGTAAACTACCCTAGGGCGTGGCGGCCTGCAGCACCTGAGCCAGTGGTGGCCAGTGGCACTGTGCTAGGCTCTTCCTGCATGTTGTCTGTTCATGGACGGCATGGCGCGGCGTCATTCCGCAGAGGTTAAGATATTTTATGCATCGATTTACTTACATAATATAAACGGCCGGATACATGAAAAGTAAGATACAAATAATAAGCAGTGAGGGGCTCCATTTTGCCAAACATGTAGTTCTCTTATGTGAAATGATGAACACGCATTAAGAGAAAATCGGGGAGGGTGGGTTTGCGTGAGCTGTGCTCGCGCAAAAGGCACTAGGTGGTCCAACGTTGTGTGCGGCGCGTCATATACAAAGGGTAAGTTTTACTCAGGCAACACCTATAAAAGCTAGCCTAGACGGTTAGACTAGCGAAACGTCATGGCAACGCTTGCTAATCTAGTCAGCCCTTGTGTAATTCAACCTGTATAATTATGAATCATTGTGACTATTTACAAACCAGTGGGGGGCTCCGTTTTGCCATCGTGTCGCCGTCTAGCGGGTTATTTGCGGTTGGCCGCCCCAAGGCGCGAGTCAACCAAAGAATTACCAATCCGTTATCGTGGAAAATTCCGCGGGGTCGATGTAGTCGAGCACGACGCTTGACTCCGTCGCCCATCCGCCGAAAACAACCATTTTTCTTGCATATCAACCCCGATTACGTAAGCGAATGTAGTCGCACCTTTACGCAGCGAGTGCGAAGTCTAGGCGAAGCCGTCCGGGGGGTGACCTTGATGTCCTTGAGGATGAGTTGCATCCTGCCCGTACTGGTTTCCGTTGGAGGTTGGATGGAGGTTGTTGGCGGCATGGAGGTTGACTTAAGGTGTGTGTGTGTGTGATCGACGAATGCTTGGCGCAACGCATCCAATGGCGTCGGCGGCAGAAACGCTCGTGCGTGAGCTCGGCGAATGCACGGTCCATGTCCGTGCTCGCTTATCCGCCTTTGGTGCGGCGGAGAAAGCTCAGTCGAGTACGGGCGGCCTCCTCCGTATCGTTATGGGTGTGATGATCTGCTATGATAAGGGCAATGGGTGCTTTCTGCTCCGCGATCAGAGAGTTTGTCCGGTTAGCGGCAAGTCCAAATTCTCGCTGATTGCCGCGTTGGCGCGGCTGTCGAAGAAGGCATGGCAACCAATGTGGAGGCGCTCATCGCAGGCCGACTGCGTCTTTTCTTGCTCAACGAGCGTACCGTGTCGTCTATGAGTGTTCGGAGTCAGGGCTCGTAGACGTTCCGCGGGGGGCGCTCCGAACCGGCAAGGGTGTTTTTGCCGTAGCAAGCGAAGTCGACAAATTCGGGCGGATCAATAAGTTTATGCTCGTCATTCAGCATGTGTCGTTCGGTGGCAAAGGGGCCACCGTACCACTTTCCGTCGCTTATGTCGCGCCAAAGGGGATGGACTGTTGTTGAATCGTAATAGTGGGTGTGGCTGTAGAATCTTGGATCTGGGCTAGTAAGGTGGCGTTAGTCGCTATAAAGCGCTCGATAATCCGATGTTGCGACAATGTTATCGCGGTAAGAAGGGGGGAGGTGGAGTAAGATCGCGGTAAGAAGAGAGAGAGAGAGAGAGAGAGAGAGAGAGAGAGAGAGAGAGAGAGAGAGAAGAGAGAGAGAGAGAGAGAGAGAGAGAGAGAGAGAGAGAGAGAGAGAGAGAGAGAGAGAGAGAGAGAGAGAGAGAGAGAGAGAGAGAGAGAGAGAGAGAGAGAGAGAGAGAGAGAGAGAGAGAGAGAGAGAGAGAGAGAGAGAGAGAGAGAGAGAGAGAGAGAGAGAGAGAGAGTTCATGGTTCGCTCATCGGCATGAAGCGAGGTTCCGATGCTGAGCGAGGGAGAGTATCTCGTGCCGCTCAAGTGCGCATGCGGCGATGATGCAAGAATGACAAAGCACTAGACTACTAGTAGCGGCGAGAGTGATATTCGCGCGAAGTGTAGATTGGCTGTGCGCGAAAGTTGAGAGTGCCAAATTCGTGGCTAGGTCCGGCTTATAAGGCTAGGGCTAGATAGAGCTTACCAGTGGGGAAGTTATCTGGTGGTTGGTTGCGCCCCAATGCGAGTACCGTTTAGTTCCCATAGAGGTGTGATGCACCGTTATTATCGGTAACATTAACCGTGGGAGTTAGTTTCCCGTACACCTAGGAGTTTGAGAACCTATGGTTTTAATATCAATTTGACAAAATGACAAAACTTAAAAGGTGACGCGTTGACAATCAACGGTGACAATCAACGTTCATTAGCGCTACTTTTAGTCGGTAAAATTTCAAATCAGTTTTGTTGGTATATCATCGATTGTATGCTCGCCTTGTGTCGCCATTGCTTTGTGTACCCGCGACAATGGTAGCAAAGGCCGCAGCTTAAAATGGTAGTTCATGAGGAAAATTTACCAAAAAACAAAACAATGTTGGTGGCGCCCGACGGAGGCACTGCGGCGTCGCCTGGCACGGTAGGGGGCTGAACGAGGTACCGACAGCTGCGATCCGCGGGATCAGTAGCTGTCGGGAAGCCATGTACGGAGGGTTTTGGAAAACATAATATCCGTACACCGGCACAGGGATCTCCCGCTCGGCCAGTCCGATATGTTTTTTCCGCGACTAAATACTCACAGATACTCTCCCGACGATGGGGCGGGGGCGGCGTTTGCGAAATATTTTTTGGCGAAGAGGGGTACGGACGGATCAGCGGTGGGACGAGGGTGTTGGAGCTGGCGGCGGACAGTTGGGAAGCAGCGCTAGGGCACGGCGCTCGCTAGCAGCCGCCAGCCCTGCGAAACCTTCTGGTTTCCCTTGGGGGAGAGGCCCGAAGACACGCAGGACGGAGGCGAGTCGCAGCCGGAGGAGCGGCACGGTCTGGCGGCGGAGGTCGGGAGGATCATCCGCCGCCGGAAAAACCCGGTACGGGGGGTTTTTGGTTAAATATTCCCGTACCCACCATCTTTTGAGGATAGCCGATCCCTGGGCATTATCCGTTCCCCCTCCCCTAGTCGGTACCCGGTTATCGACAGGCTGCCTCAGGCAGTGTGCCCCGGGTTATCGCAACAGCACACTGCTCGTATAGGCGGCCCCTTAACAACGTAAATCACCGGGGGAGACAAGTGCGGCCAGCACAGCGCGATCAGATGGGTGGTGGAACCAGACGGCAAACGGACAGGGGACATGAAACATCTGGCTCGGAGGCAGGAGAGCCAGCCGAACACCGTCTGCAGCCTCGCTTTTTCTCCTCCCAGCCCCCGCGGGGGGGGAGAAGGCTAGACTAGGTGGAGGGTCGCGCCGAGAAGAGCGACCACTATCTCCGATATCTCGGACGGGGTCGAGCAAGGATCGAGACGAGTCCGACGACGACCTGCGCGAGGGGGGTTTTCCACCTGCCTTTCCCCCTACCTCCGGCACGACCGGAGTCGCACAGGAGCCGAGGTCAGGCAGGTTCGACTCGACCAGCTCAAGCTGACCAGCCTTGCTGATCGGCAACCCCGCCGCGGCTGGAGCAGGCCGCGTATCGTGGAGAATAGCGACATTTTTTATTTCATACTGTATCCAGGAAAAAAAAATAGTATAGGTCAGAAAATAGTAAATACTTGGATACTGGTACGGGTATGTTTTAGACGATATCGTTACTGCCATTGGAGAGGTTGGGATTAGTGGTTCACGGTCTACCTCACGCTACTAAGTCATGTATGGCATAGCAAAAGGGGGGGCCCAGAGACTCCAGCCGGTTTACCGGTATTGGAGTAAAATATTTCAATTATTTCAATATTGGAAGGCTGCCCGAGTGGGAGATGTTGGCGTACATATATAATTTTTGAAAGCCCTCCGTAACGGGGTTCGCTCCCATATAGATGTCGATCGTGCGAATCGCACTGCTGGCCCATAGCCCCCTACCGTGCCAAGCCCGACACGGCTACACAGTTTCCATCATCCACCACGAGGAGGTGAGGGGATGTTGACGCGTCTGCGAGCGCACCCCCCTCCGGAGCCGCCGGCGCTTATCACGGCGCTCATCGTCCTTGTGGTCCAGTCGTACGCCGTAACCGAGTACCGCGCCGAAAAGTCGGTACCCATTGGGTATATATCTCATATATATACCCCCGTACTGCCCGAGCAACGGGCTCCCGCAGTACATCCACTATTGGCGAGATAGTAGGGCCAAGACTCCCCCGGAGTACAACGTACGGATGTGTCCATTATCATGCCCACCACGGGGATCTCACAAAACTCCCCCTAATGGACACCATCCCATCGACTCCGGTCAAACCCTACAAACCCGCGTCATACGCGGAGGGCCCATAACCTGTCGAAGGGTTACACAGAAATGCCATCACCGGGAATCGAACCCGGCACCTCCGTGTCCGGAGTCGTACGCCGTAACCAAGTACCGCGCCGAAAAGTCGGTGCCCATTGGGGATATATCTCATATATGTACCCCCGTACTGCCCGAGCAACGGGCTCCCGCAGTACATCCACTATTGGCGAGATAGTAGGGCCAAGACTCCCCCGGAGTACAACGTACGGATGTGTCCATTATCATGCCCACCACGGGGATCTCACAACAGTTTGGGTGTCGTGCCCCCCCCCCCTACCGTCGCGCCCTCGAGGTGACGGGGGATCTTGACACCGGGGATCACTCCGCCGGGAGGAGCGGCGATTACTCCATACGAGGTGCTCGAGATAGCGGTAGGATCAATGACCGACTACGCGAGGGGGTTTTTTGCTGTCCTTTCCCCTCTCCTCTCCGTCGAGGCCGGAGTTTCGTGGAAGAAAGATCATGCGGGCGTGCCCGCGACTCCAATGCTTACCGGCCTCGTCTCGGTGGGAGCATGCCGAGTATAACGTGAGAGTTTATAGTGACATGAATATGTTTTTGATGTATTTTCGACAATTGGATTTTATGCTTACCTATTTCTCGAGATCTGTAAAGATGTTATTTCTGCTAAGCTAGGGGTGGGGGGATTAGTTGGGATTGGTTACAACGATATAACCCCCGATGAAAGCTGCACGTAGTGCAGTAGTGCGTGTCGTTAGTTAGGTATACATGGTCGAAGAGTACCCGGTCTTAACCTTCGCTCAAAACCCCTATTTTAGGCGGCATGAACATACATGGGGGGCGAGAGATAGCATACGCTTCCGCCGTTATTAGTTGGTATTGTTGTGAACGATTTTCAATTTTCAATTAAAGACAGAAAATATTAGAAAGAAAAGAGTAGTGGGATCACTCCGTTTACATATCCCTCCGTAGGACTACTAATGGACACATGTGTACGCTAGACTCCGGGGGAGTCTTGGCCCTCCACCTATAGGTGTTCGCTATAGGTGTTCGCCGCTCAGTCGCGATGCGATGCGATGGGTTCATATACACAATATGTTCCTATCGGGTACCGAGTTTTGGCGGTACTTGGATAAGGCGTACATCTCCGTTCCGGGAAGCGGCGGATTTATCCCCCTTCATGCCATTCCGTGTGTACATGGATTAACAATCCGCCAAAAAGAAAGAGGAAAAAGGCAAACAAGCGTAAGCACGAGGATCAGGAAGGCATGCTAAAACAATTCCACCACCTTTCTGCAAGGCACCACTAAGATAAGAACCCATCGTGCCATGAAGAACATGTTGTAAGTGTTTTAAGTAATACCGTATACGTATTAGTTGCATATAGCTACTGTAAGCTACTCTAGATATGATTAGTACATGTCTAGATCGGACATACCGATAAACTGTTTGACTCGGTACAGAGCTGTCGCTAGGCTACAACTCTCTCACTTCTGTTGTCCCGACACCACGCATGTAGGCTAGTTGTCGCCGTAAGTATTCCGTTTGCGGGACTGTGACTGTAACTACGTTTGCGTAAGTTATCTTCCACACTAACTGTGTTTGCATGGTTCAATAGTAAGTACTACCGTCAAGTTATTAGTTGCAGATAACTATTGTAAGCTATTCCAGATATCATTAGTACATGTCTAGATCGGACATACCGATAACCTTTTTGATTCGGTACAGAGCCGTCGCTATGCTACAGCTAATACACTTCTTCTGTTGTCCCCACACCACGCCTCGGGCTTCTTGTCTCTGTGACTATCCCTTTGCGTGACTGTGATTGTAACTACGTGTGCGTTAGTTACTTTCCATACTGATCGTGTGTGCACGGTTTAGCAAGTTATGGGGCCCCGCCTCACGTCACTCACGCGCGACAACCTATTTCGGCGAGCTGCGATCGCCACCTCTCCCGCAGAAGGCAAGTTTACATAAAAAACATAGTACTTATACATTGCATTCGGCGGTATCGCCCTTATAAACTGCGCTTTAGAACCCAACTCCACCCCACCTAAGTCAGCTCCTCGAGGACGACAGCCAGCAACCCACACCGACGCACTCGTCGTGTGTGGACATAGTGCACACATGTCCAAGCTGGAGAAGGGGGGAGGGCGCACTATCGCGTGAATACGCATACACAGGGTGCACGACAGCCCTAGTTTACTTAAATATATATATATATATATATATATATATATATATATATATATATACTAGGAATTGTCCTATAATTGTCCTATAATTGTCCTATAATTGTCATATGTCCAAAAGTGTCATTTTGTAATCACGCGTGACTCTTAGCAGCTGCCGCCATGTGGTAAGAGTCACGCGTGTTGATTACGAGACTTTTCTGTCATTTTCGCGAAATATATTTCATTTCTTACAATTTCAAAAGTGACAAACCCCAGCTGGTAACCCAGCTGAACCCTGTCACTAAACCCTTCATAAAATTTAGGTTAAATAAATATGCAAACCCTATATATGAACCTAATTTGTACCGCGCATAGCACGTCACATTCATTGTACAGTACTTCGAATGACGTGTATTTCAGCTGCAAAATTTAGGGTTTTTTCCTTAGGGTTTTTCATATATTTAGGGTTTTCAACGAGAAAATCGCGCAGTGTACTCGCGTACCTTACTTTGATTTATTTATTTATTTCGCGCGCGATGTTTCGGCTGTTTCGGCTGTTTCGGGCTCTAAAAGTTTTTTTTTCAGAATTGAATGTTGCACCTGTACAGGTACTCGCTTCGCTTATTCCGATATCTGGAATTGACGATAATACAAATAACGTGACTCTCAAACGCACCCGCGACAGTACTTTAGCAGAACATACCGTGACTCTCAAACGCACGCAGTCACGTGATCACGCAGCACGAGAACGATAGTAGTTTAGTGTAGAACATACCGTGACTCTCAAACGCACCCGCGACAGTACTTTAGCAGAACATACCGTGACTCTCAAACGCACCACTACTACTCAAGTGCCCATCTTGCATTGCGATCCATCGAACGGCGACACGCCCTCCTTGATCTCAGCCCAACAACACCCACTTTCCGGCGGATACATGTTCACCGGATACTTGTGTGTTTGTGAACAAGCGATAGTGTCTATAGTTGCCGGGGCTTGTCAAATATGTTTCGAATACGTACACCTCACCCGTTTGACTGGAGTCCAAATCCTCACGGTATAGAGGGTTTGACGCTTTCTCGCTTTCTGTGATTGTGGTGTATGATATGCTATTGTATTCTCCTAGAGTTTCCCATGAACCATCAATGCCCTCATTGCTTCCTTGAACCTCAAATGTTAAGAGTAAGTTGCTCCAATACATCCACAGAAAGTTCGACCAAAGCCGGAATCCGACTACCCTCTTTGCCTCGGGAAGCTCGATGGCCAACCAATGTGGTTTTGGATCGCTTGCCGAAGCCCATCCTCCCGACGCCGAATCATTGCTTCGGTTAAATGCCCGCCATCCGGATTGGTCAGTACTCCATGCGGATGACCACGTCACTACACGCCCTTGGTCGTTAGCAGAGGATAATGCGGGCACTATGTTTTGTAATAACGACACGGTGTAATCATACCTTGTCGATGAGCCCCCCCCACCGTTATATTGTCGCACCGTGTTGACAAGCAATCCATTTCTGCGAATCAAAATGCCGGGGATTTGATCATCGGGTCCCCATCGAATCGTGAACGTTGGATTTGTGGCGCCCGTGTAATCTATCACGCTCCATAGTCGTGTGCCCAATACAGCTTCCGGGAAATTGATATTTTGTATGGGCAAAACTTCCCCACCGAGGTACCGCGCGGCATCTCGGCCTATGAACATGTCCCCGAGCTTCCAGTTGCTTGCCGCCTCGATGTTTCCACTTGTCACGGGGAATGTACAAGTAAGGCGAGAAGCCCCCGGGCCCAACGTCGTATTCGTCCTTTCCTCATCCACAAAGAACTCCCAAATGGTGGGCTCGGGGATCGTGTAGGTTACAATGTTGAGAAAGGACGTGTTTTCGGAGCCGCCGTTTGCGGTTTCAGTGTACACGGGGATCCCGTTACGACGAATCTCTATACCCGGCGTGTTCTCGGGAAGCGCCCACGTGGCGATGAAGGTGGGGGCGCGTGTGTTCCCCACATCAGTTATGGTCCATAAGTGTGTCCCGACACGACTCAACCCCGGTATTACGACGGCGACGAGGTTCCCGCTGTCAAGTACATACGACTCAGGGCTGCTTTCGTCATCGTTCTCGACCCTCCATATGCCGTTCATATCAAGGTTTGTCTCCGTCGCGTCGAATGAAGCGTAGAGCCGGAACACGCCCGCTCCGGCAGCGCCGTTGTTCGCTGGTGGCACCGCGACGTAGAAATCCCATATTGCAATATTGGGCATTGCATAGGTAATCGTGTACTGCTCGGGCAAACTACTGTCCCCTTGGTTTTGCAAGTCTGTGTACAATGGTATCCCGTTCCTTTTGATTTGAATTCCAGCAGTGTGCTTGGAACGATGCCACTGAATATTAAACACAGGCGATAAGCTCCCGCTATGATCGCTTATGGACCACATACGCCAACCAACCGTGTTATTGACCGAATAAAGAGTTGACGCCTCCGAAGAAGCATCACTAGCGGTTGTCAAGTCTTCTGGAGTAGGGAGCCTTGTGTTTTGAAAATAGAGACGCCACCCCGCGGGTAGTTCAAGATTGGTCGGTGTCACTCCGAATGAACTTGAGACCGTGTACAAAAATATCCACACGTCGCTACTGGGGACAGCTACACTAAATTCCCACACCGTGGGCGGCTTCGGCTCCGTGAGTATCGACCCAATGGCCGTTATCGGCGACGGGTTCCCCGCCACGTCGAAGGCTTGCACCCAAAACCAGTACCGCGTCTCCGGGAGCAAGGTGTCCCTCACAACATTTGCCGAGCCTCATGAGGAGCCCCTCCGGGCATTTATGGAGTCGGACTTCTTCAAACAAGGACGATGGAAGCTCGCCGCCCCCGACGCCGTAGCGTATGAGCCCGCGCCGCCGAGTCCAAAGCCCAGGGCAAAGCCCCGGGCCAAAGCGAAGCCACGGGCGAAACCCGCGAGAGTGCCGCCCCCTATCGTAGAAGAAAAGGAGGATGGGCCATATGAGGAGCCACCCGGCTTGTCAAGCAGCTTCTACGACACCATGATCATCGTGTGATGCACCCCCGGTGGGCGTAACCTGTTAACCTCTATAACCTCTCAGAGGTTTTTGAAAATCCCAGACAATGTAATTTAAAACTTTCAAAATTTTCTCTAAGACTTTTCTGCAATTTTAAAATTCATGCAACCAGGTTAATCAGGTTAATACTTTAGAATTTTAAAAGTAGTATATAGTCCTTAGTACGTGATTGCTACGTGAATTTCGAAAAGCACGTGAATTTTCAACGATTAACCTGATTTGAAACAGGTTAATGGGAGGTCACCGAGGTTAATCGAAGTGCAATCGAGGGACAATCGTGTGAGGTAGTAACTAAAGAGCTGTGATGCACATAGACCGAAAGTCCAAGATTGCCATGACGCCGCCGCGATTCAAGTGCGACGCGTGCATTAGCGCCCAAATCGAGTACCCGCTCCCCAGCCGCTCCTACTTCATGACGCTCATCGGGAGCGCGGGCAGCGGCAAGACCTCCCTCATGGTCAACATGCTCCGCAGCCCGCAGTGCTACAAGAAGGCGTACCACCACGTCCACCTCGTGATCCCCCCGCACTCCCTCGCGTCACTGGACATGAAAATGTTCAAGAAGCACGACAAGTGCTACGACGAGCTCGACTTTGCCACGCTCGACAAGATCCATGAAAAGGCCATGGCGGCCTCCGACGAGAATGAGTTTAGCCTCCTCGTAATAGATGACCAAACCGCGGCGCTCAAAGACCGGGACGTGCAGCGGCTCATGAAGCTCCTCATCTACAACCGACGCCACTTGCGCCTCAGCATCATCATGCTTGTGCAGTCGTACAACGCCATCCCGCTCCCGGTCCGAAAGACCATCAGCCACTTTGCCATGCTGAGGCCGCGCAACAAGAAGGAGTACGAGGCCATTTTCAAGGAGCTCATCTTCCTTGACCCGCAGACCGCCGACGACATGATGCGCTTCATTTTCAGGGACCGCTACGACTTCATGTTCTGCGATGTCGAGAAATCACTATTCTTCAGGAATTTTGACCGTATTAAACTAAATGCCGAGGAAGACCACTTCGAAAGCCAAGACCAAGAAGCCAACCAAGAAGGCGGCGGCGGCCCGTAAGCCCAAGTCCACCAATAAGAGCAAGTCGTCGTCGCAGAGGGTCTCTCAGAACGTCAATGTGCGTGTTACCGGCGGCCGAGGGGGCGTCGGGGGTGGGGGCGGAGCAGGAGGCGGAGGGGGCGCCGGCGGAGCGGCAGGCGGCTCGTCGATGATGCCTCACAGCTTTGCCACCTACTCCATGGGCCACCCGGTACGCATTACACAACTTCCCGATGGCTCTATGATCCCGAGCGATTTCGGCGGGAGGACCACTCAGGCCCCCGTCACGCGCCCCGCGTCCACGCAAACGCCCGTCCGCGACCACACTGCGCAAATGAAGTTGGAAAGCCGCGGGACTAGCATGATTCCCGAACCAGGGTCGGGCGCGTTGGTCCCCGTTGAAAATATGCGATCTCCCATTCAAAATCAACAGCCACCGATCGTAGAGAGCGTTGCCACGTCGATGCCCAACATGTTCCTTGAAGCTCCATCGGAGATAGCGCCGAGGGGGGGCGCAACCCCCCAACGCCTTGATGATCATCACCCCCTGCGCTTAGAAGCCGGCCATCAAACGGGCGTGGCTATTCAGCCTCGCACAAGGAGTTCCGGGAGCAGCATTAGCGACCGGAGCAGCGCGGCGGAGTTTGGGAGACGCGTGCCTCGGGTGACCATGTTCCGCGAGATGAAGAGCCCGCTTGGACCGGCGCACTCGGGCGATCAAACGCATTTTGACCCGAAGGGGGTGTTTCCGTCGACTAGCCAAGGGCCGCCGAGTACTCAAAGGGCGACTGGCCGAGGGCTAATCTCGGATTTGGAGCGGCTGGAATTTCAGGGCTACACAAGCGGCATGAGAAACATGCCGGGCACTACGAGGAACCCCGCGGGACTCGTAGCAAGCGCCCCCACGGCATTGCTCCGCAAAAACTTGGCGATGGCCAAAGCGGAGGACCGCGAGCGTGTGAGGAAAGGGAAGGCGCCGGCGGCCCAACTCATGGAGAGATCGTCTTCGACCACTAGCTCTTCTATGCCGTCCAATGCCCGCTTCCGCCCCCGTCGGGGCACCGTGTTTGCCGAAGGCGCCTCTTCCGCCGGCCCGTCAAAACCGCGAGCCCGTCGTGGCGCAAAATAAAATTGAATGGAAGGTAATTTTGTCTTCAGACCGTAAACGACGACAAATGACATTCTTTGGCAAGCTCGGGCACGCTGCAAGGTACATCGGGAGTAAAATTGCGGGACCGGTCTCATATTTGGGGCACAAGGTGGGCACCGCCCTTCTCACCGCTGCGCCGGCTGCGGCATTCATCAACCCTGCGCTTGGCGCGGGATTCGCGGGGGCTGGGGCGATTGCACAAGGGATTGGGGCCATCGGAGATGTTGGAAAAAGCTTGCTGAGCGGCAATGCGGGGAAAACTGAGCTGGACAGGGGCAAAGCGGGCGTTGGGCAGATCAAAGGAGGGGTAGCGGGTCTCCGGTCGGCTTATAAAAGCTACAAGTCCAAGTCGGGGCTTGAAAAAGGTTAATTCTGGGGGGTCGCGCCCCCCCTCGACGCTTATTTTCAATGAGCCACTCGAAGCGTCCATCGAAGATAGGCCCGGGGCGCCCGGCCAGGGGGCGCATACGCAACCCCCCAGAAATAATCTGATTCCTATTTAAACATGTCCGTCAGCGATTCCCTTGTATTTAAGCCCAAGCCCGCCTCTATTTCCGGCACCACTCACCGTCAGAGCGTGCCCTCCTACAATGGCACGACCTTCTCGGGCCACCAGACCATCCTGCTCAACATCCCGTGCGGCCGTCGGGGCCACTACCTCAACACGCGCATGTCATACCTTCGCTTCAAAGTGGTAAACACGTCAGTTGGCGGCGACCTCCATCCCGACTACACCGCCGCGTCCTTCATCCAGTCCATGTCGCTCTATCACGGCTCCAATCTGCTTGAGCAGATCCACGAATACAACGCGTTGTACCACATGATGTACGACCTTCAAGCCGATACGGAAACCCATACAAGGGCCGGAAACATCTTACATGGCTCGTCGAGCGATACTCCCCGCACCGGTACAAAGATCGAGAAAGGCGGGAGTTTCTCCGCATACTATTGCATCCCCATTATGTCGGGGATCATCGGGCCTCTGCAGTCCAAGTACCTGCCCACCGGCATCATGACGGGCGGGGACCTCCGACTTGAGCTCACGCTCGCGGACCTACGAAGCGCGGGCGTTGTGAACCCAAGCCCTAATGCCGCAAGTTGGGAGATAACCGATGTCAAGCTAGAATTGGAGTACGTCGAGGTGTCCTCCGAGGTCGACCGCATGATCCAGCAGGCAAACCCCCGCTACGTGATTTCCTTTGAGTCCTTCGCAAACTACACCAACACTATTGCGGTGGGCGAGTCGCGCTTGAACAAGCTCATCCCCGCGCGGTTCTCCTCGCTGAAAACGTTGTACACCATGTTTCGACCGGCTGCGGACATCACCGACGCGCACAAGAAGTCCGTCTCTAATCGTGTGAACCCGCAGCTCAGGAATTGGTACTACCAAGTGAGCGGCGAAAACATCCCGGCCACCCCGGTTCGCGAAAACGTCGAATCGTTTGCGGAGCTTCAAAAGGCACAACATCTGCTCGGGAGCGTCAATATTGCCGGGCTCATCGAACGCGCCACGTACTACAACACGGATAGCAGCGGGCAGTGCAGTTTTGCCATCGGACAGAATCTAGAGACGCTGAGCCACAAGAGCACGCTCACGGAGAGCGGCAAGAACACGCTAAACACGAACTGCTATCTCCTCGGTGACTGCACGCCCGTCGCCGCGCTCCAAATGTCCACCTTTGCGCACTTCGACGCCGTCATGGTCATCGAGAACGGTGTTGCCACTTCCGCGTTCTAATGTGCCCCTGGCCGGGCACACTGGCTTATCTACGATGGTCGCTTATTGTACCTTTAAAATGTGACTTCGCAATAAATGACTGTTCATCGCATATTTGTGAGCTCCGAAGAGAGAATCAGCGGCCATCGTGGTGATTTCATAGTCGACACCGCAAAGGAGTTTGCGCGGTTCGAGGGGCGGCGTGTGATGTGCGCCGTGGAATTTTGCGATGTCGTCCGATACACCTCCGAGGGCGATGGATACGTCAAGAATAACAACAACCCGTCGGGGCTACTGTTGTAAGTAATACCGCATACGTATTAGTTGCAGATAGCTACTGTAAGCTATTCTAGATATGATTAGTACATGTCTAGATCGGACATACCGATAAACTGTTTGACTCGGTACTCACACTTCTGTTGTTCCGACACCACGCCTGTAGGCTGGTTGTCGCCTTAACTGTTCCGTTTGCGGGACTGTGACTGTAACTACGTTTGCGTACGTTATCTTCCACACTAACTGTGTTTGGATGGTTCAATAGGTTATGGGCCCCCGCCTCACGTCACTCACGCGCGACAACCTGGTTCGGCGAGCTGCGATCGACAGCTCTCCCGCAGAAGGCAAGTTTCTATAGACACCTAGTACTTTCAACCTGTAGTCGGCGGTATCGCCAGTATAAACTGCGATTTTTAAAACCCGCCACCACCCTCTTAAGCCAGCCACCCGCCGGAGATAGCCAGCCAACCACACCGACGCACTCGTCGTGTGTGGACAGGGTGCACACAGGTCCAAGCTGGAGAACGGGGGGGTGCACTGTCGGGTGAACACGCATCCACAGGTCGCACGCCAGCCGTAGCTTACCTTTTATTTTTATTTTTATACTAGCCTCGCGCATCAGCCGCCAGCGCAGCGCTCCACCTGTCCTGGCCTTGGCCTCGACTTGTGCCCCACACTGGGTGGAGGATACAGAAAAGGTGCTCTGAGACACCCCGGGGCTACAGGCCGAGGGGTCGGCGGGCATCAGGCCGTCTCTTAGCATACCGCTGTTAGGCACGAGTCCGGCTAGCGGTTTTTACCGCTGCCTATTTTTAATCCAGCTCTTTCTTTTTCGCCCTCTGTCGAAATGGCGCAAAAAAACCCGTCTGTTGCACCTGTTGATTCCCCTGACCCAGGCTCTCAGCATAGCACTGTCCATAATACCCAGGGTGTTCTCGAGCTGCTGCGTGTGCAACTGACGCGCCTTGACGCGTATCTCGACTCGCGGTCGGCCGCCATTGCTGCTCTTCCTGCTGCGGGTGCTATATCGCACCCCCCTGTAGCTCAGCGCCGCCACGATGCTCACCTCGCACACTTTCCGGACAGCCACCACCTGCACACCCTCCCCCTCGAACACCCCCCGGATAATCTCGCGCAGATCTTTGCCCAAGTGGCGCGCTTGACAGCTCGTTTCGACTTGCAGTCGGCCACGGGTGCTGTTGCTGCTGCGGGTGCTACTCCGCACCCCCATGTCGCTCAGCGCCGCCACGTCGCTCACCTCGCACACTTTCCGGAGGGCCACCACGTGCACACCCTCCCCCTCGAACACCCCCCGGATCCTCTCGTGCTGCTCGTTGCGCAAGTGGCACACTTGACAGCTCGTTTCGACTCGCTGTCGGCCGAGGATGCTGTTGTTGCTGCGAGTACTCTTCCGCACCCCGCCGTCGCACAGCGCCGCCTCGATGCGCACCGCGAGCCCTCGCGCCCCAAACTCGTAGGTGAACACTTGCAACCCCCCCCATACCCCCCCGCTGATTCTGCCCTACACGACATCGCAGTCAAACAACTCCCGCCACACCCTCCCTACCCCCCCGTTGGATATGCCCCTCACCACCCCATACCTCTCATCCCGGAGGCGCCCTTTAACGGCGTCCCCCCCTCCCGTTACCACCCGAATTCGTACGCCCCGCCGTCCCCAATGGCTGGCCGCTCTCCATTTCCGGGTGGCCCACCTCTACTCTTCCATGGACATCACTCTTCCCCAGCCAAGCGTGGCGACCACACCCCCCGTGGCCGTCGTCGCCCCACCGTTGACCCCATAGTCATCGGGCGACCGACACACGCAACCCCCGACTTTGACCCAGACGTCCACCCCAGTCTCTTGGGCAGCCCCCACTACGCCCCCGTTTGCACGCGCCCCGCTGTCTCCCCGGTCTTGCGCATCCTTGGCTCCGCCCATGCCTCACCCACAGAGGCACATTGGCGCGCTCTGCAAAAGGTCCTCCGCTCCCTTCATGGCACCATTCACATGCGCCTCACGTTGGGGGGGGGCCTGGACCACAGCCTCCAACTCACAGGCTTTGCCGACGCTGCCATGCTCACCAAACTCCTCCCAAGACATGCACTTGCAAGACACCGAAGTGCGATCATTGGAGGACAAGACCCAATGCAACGCTTCATCCCGTAGCTACCTGCAGGGGGAGTGTTGTAAGTAATACCGCATACGTATTAGTTGCAGATAGCTACTGTAAGCTATTCTAGATATGATTAGTACATGTCTAGATCGGACATACCGATAAACTGTTTGACTCGGTACAGAGCTGTCGCTAGGCTACAGCTCTCACACTTCTGTTGTCCCGACACCACGCCTGTAGGCTGGTTGTCGCCTTAACTGTTCCGTTTGCGGGACTGTGACTGTAACTACGTTTGCGTACGTTATCTTCCACACTAACTGTGTTTGCATGGTTCAATAGCTACTCCTCGAGTGCCCGGACATGGTGGCCTCAAACTCCTATCAAACGTGGGACGGCGCCACATCGTGCGCCCTCACAATGCTCCAAAATTATGCAACCGCGGGCATCTATGGCCTTGCGCACGACATGCCATATTGTCGCAGGTCACACATGGGAATCGTCGTGGACTACGACTACGTCAAGCGTCTCGGGAGCATGCGCTTTCGGCTTCGAAGGTGCGCAACGGCATACGACGAAGAAGATTTCCAAGTGGTCGGCCCGTCAGACAGCTTGGAGGCATGGGCCTTTCAGCTGGTATTCTGGGAGCCATGCGGATGCACGCTCAAGTCCCCCTTCTCCTACGACTTCTTTCGAGTGTGGTTGTCCAGCAAGAACGGCACCGGCTCCATCGTGGACTGTCGCATACCGGTCCTTCTCAATTCAAGCCGCAGCGTGGACGTGTCGGACGGCAAGTGCATGGTGGCGCTAGAATTTCACACTCCAATACGATGCGAGAAGTTGGAGGAAGACCAGCCAAACTCCATAGTTGTCGCGTGCCCCACGCTTGTTGACAGCGAAGACCGCCATGTGCTGGGGCACCTCGGGAAAACGTATCGAACGGGCGAGGAGTCGATGTTTGGCCAAAAGTATAGCATCAAACCGGGCTCCCGTGACGTTTTGGGCCACGAGCTGAGAGTGCCCATCGACTCGATCACCGACATCCATTTGCAGCTCCGGACCGCTGTGGACTTGGCGTTGGTATCCGACCCGCAGAACTACGAGCCGCACTACGTCGTGTCGCTTGTGTTTTTTCGAACCGTTTAATCAATACAGACGATGAAGCGTGCTTTTCTGAGCTCCTTGGGCTCGTCGGACACAAGCGACGTGTACGCCGCTTTCAACGGTGGCCTCCTGTCCACGCTTGTGTCGGGGGAAACGGAGGTTTTCTTCGAGAACATCTCGTCGCTCTTCAGGACCGCGGGAGAGCGGATGGGGAGAAGGTTGCTTGAGGATGAGCTACCATTCGACACCAATGCGCCAATTGTTAACGGGTTCAATCTTTCGGCGGGACCGCAAGCCGACACGCAGGTGGTCATCTCGTTCACTATTAACGACACGATATAGTGTGAATGATTCATAATACGGCAAAAGCATGTCAGCGGCTCGCGTGGATACCACCATTCTTGTCCCCGAATTCTCCGAGTTCCCCATCTCCCACTTGAATGAAAACTTGTATCACGGATTTGTGCTTGGCGGCTACGACGCATTAGGGGACCGGCTGCTGTCGGACCACATCGGCTACCCCGTGAAAAGCTTGGCGCCGTTCAGTCAGCTCAACGTGCGGTTCCCGGAGCTAGAAGCCGACGCGACAGGCGTTTCTCAGTGGTCAAGAACCCTCCTATTGCGCGCTGGGGGGTTGCAGTAAATCATCTAGCAAGGGCTGTGGGATCTGGTAGGTCTCCGAGCGGTTGGCGCTACGGGCAAAGCCGGGCCTTGAGCCGCGCTGCGCGCACGCAAAGTGGATCCCGTGCTGTCGCTTGTGGTCGCAAGGGTTGCTCGTGCAATGCTGCAACACAAGGCCCTCGCGATTGGTCCATATGTTGGTCGCTTTCTTGTAATCCCGGCCATACTTGCAGTACGAGCACGTGTGAATATAGTGCGAGAGCGGCTGCATTATCTCGCGTGTCTTTAGAAGCCCGGTTGCCGGGTTTTCGATGAACCACAGCTGGGGCTCGTAGTACGCAATGATCTCCAAGCACCTTGCCACAATTGAGTCAGCGTGCTCCAGCCGACGGACTCCACGCGTCTTTGCGCGGGAGTACTCCGTGCACGGAGGGCTTGCCCATACGATGTCAAAATACTTTGTCGGGTAGCTCCGCTGATAGTCCCAATCCCGCACGTCCATCTGGACTTGGGCTCCAAACTTCGCCTCGGTGTCCACGCCAACGTACTCGTAGTTCCCGGGGCCGTATATTCGCCCGAGCGCCTTGCGGACGCTGCCGGTGCCGCAGCACAGATCCAGGACTCTCACCATTGCCGCCTTTCCATTGTGTGCGAAAATTGCACCGGGCGTCTAACGTAAGCAGACAATTATCAGACTGTAAGATATACAGCAGCTACTCAATCGCCACCATGCCTCCTCGTGTCGACCCAGCCATTAGAAAGCGCCGAGGCGCTCAGAAGCGCCATTACGAGAGCAATGCGGACAGGATCAACAAGGTGCGCTTCTTGAAGCGTATCGCCAATGGGTCCGTCTCTCGGATGCAGACGTACACGCTCAAGAAATACAAGATGACCCCCGTAGATTTCAACAACATTCGAAAGTGCAACGGGCTCTCACCTCTCCCGGCTCCCTACGATTTTGAGGCCCCTTGCTCCGTCCAAGAGGCGCCGGTCGAAGAGGCTCCGGCCGCCGCCGAAACTGCGCGTGGACAGGCGGGGCGCGGTGGAGGGCGTGGACGTGGGGGTCGCGGTGGAGGGCGCGGTGGAGGGCGCGTAGGAGGGCGCGATGGAGGACGCGGGGCCACCCCAAGAAGCGAGGGGCGCGTGACTCGGTCCTCGACAAGGCATCAGGCGCAGGAGCAACAGCAGGAGCAGCAAGAGGAGCAGCAAGAGGAGCAGCCGGCACCGAGCGTTCCCGCAACGCCGCCCTTGCCATCGGTCGAGGAGCTTGCAAAGAAAATCCTTACTTTGGAGGGAAAGCCGCAGATTGATGCCAACGGAAAACCCACTGGCAGGACAATATCTAAGAGTACTGCCAAACAATACTCGTTGAATTTTAAGAAGCTCGTTACCGCACTCGGTTGCGACAAGGCCGAGGACCTAGGTGCGTGTTTACGAAAGACCGACCTCTTTGCCGACTACATCGATGAGACGTATCCTAATAGCAACACGGCCAAGTCCAACTACAACAGTCTCGTCGCTCCCGCCAAGTACATCCCCGAGCTCAAAGCCGCCTACGGCTCCACCATCGAGCTACTCCGCGAGCGCATGCTCTATCATATCAAGAAGGCGGAGACGGAGGCCATCGAGGCAACGGGCTCCCAAAAGGTGGAGAGCTTGGCCGGCATCAAGAAGCGCATTACGGGCGTGAAGAGGAAATTTGGGGAAACCTCACCGGAGTACGTCGCGGCGGTTCTGCAGACGTCGCTCAAGGGCCAGCGAGGCGAGCTCGCGACCGTGAAAGTGGTTGGATCGGTGAAGGAAATGGACAAGTATCCCAATGCGTACTATCACGCCGCGGGGAAGATGCGAATCAAGGAGTTCAAGACCAAGCAGATTTACGAACCGTACCTCTTCACCCTCAAGAAGACGGAGCGCCCTTACAAGGTGCTCGACAAGTGGGTCAAGGCCAAGAAGCCCAAGTACCTTTTGGGCAACAACAAGGAGACCACGGGGAAAATCCTCAGGAGGGCCCTCGGTGTCGGCGTGCTCGACATCCGCCACAGCATGATCAGCGAATTGGTCAACACGGGCGACAACGCGGGCACGGAGGCCAGGTTGAGGGAGATTGCGCCCATGTTCAAGCACAACTGGACGATGACCACACGCTACTATCGCAACACGGACACGGAAGAGGACGTCGACGAGGAGGACCGCTAGCTGGGGGGTCTTGCATTTAGGCTTAATGTACACAAAATGTCATGCCGGCATGACAAAAGAGTAGTTACATAAACATTGTGAAATCTTGCTCGAGCCGGTCACGCACCTTCACAGTGGTAGAAGCCACCGTAAACACATTAGAAGCGATCGTAACACGCAGTGTAACTTTGACATTCAGTATCTCGTCTAACGGGCCGGTCGACAATCCAAATGCGGGAAACGATTCGTTTACTGTTAGTTCGGTTCCGGTCATATCAAATCCTAGGGTTGTGGTGCTTCTTCCCCTTAAAAACATAAAGCCAGTCGTTTTGCGACAAGAAAAGGTGAGCTTGACTTCCGTAATAAGGTCCGTGTGATTTTGCAGAGAGGCTGGAAAAATAAAATGCAAGGCCCTCACCTGACCAACCGTCAGCATTTTGGAGTTATTGTCCTCGCTGTAGATGACCCTGAACGGAATCTCCTCCTCACTCATCTCGGCCGCTAGGATGCTGATGATATGGCCAGCTTGTGTAGATAACGTGTCAATTTGCGACAAAAGGTCCTGTTTCTGGGCGTCCACATACGACCTCGTGTCCGTTTCGCTGTCATCCACGTATTTCTTTGTGGCAGCATCGGTGTCACTTAACGGTGCGCCTACCCCTTGGATAAGCGATCCATTGAAGTTAGCTTGGCTGTTTACAGTCAGGCTTAAGGAATATAGGTGTCTCCACGGCAGGGACGCACTTCCTATTGCATGATGGGAGGCGTTCGGAACTAGATTACTTCCTACGCTGATCGTAGTTGTGTCGCCACTGAAAGCGCTCGTCCAGTCCGGTAACCCCCTTATGCCACTCCATTCCGACCACATCGCATTCGCTGCGACGTATTCGCGCATAAATTGTAACGGTACTGCCTCATCGTCTTCGTACGGCGATTCAGAGACCCGCACCCGCTGAAAAAACCCATACACAAAACGCCTGTTCTCTCGTCCAATGCTGTAAAGTCCGTCCGGAATGATCGAGTCACTCACCACTATGTCATAATTGGATGGGTTCTCTGGGTCAACATTATTGTCATACGATATCTTGTCGGTCCACGCCGGTTTATTGGCGATCCCGCTCCATGATGATGCACCTTGTGCGTTTTCAGTGACGTAGGACCGAAGGAATTCATGTGTGATAGCTTCGTCGTCATAGTACGGATCGTTTCCCGACAAGCGCACACGCTCGAAATAGCCGAATAAAAATCGTCGGAGGTCTTGCCCCAGATTATACGTCGAGTTCGACACCGGTGTCAAGGAGTCATGCAATACGATGTCGAAATTAGAGGGCTGCACGGGCTCCATATATTGGCCGATGTCATCGTACGAAATCTTGGCCAACCATGTTGGTTTATCAGTGATATCGTTGAAGGACGTCGTGCCCGTTCCTACGGCATTATCAACATACCCTTTCGTTGCAGCATCGTAGTAACCTACCGGGGCTGCGACGTTCGTGATGCTATTGTTGCCCGCGTCGATTCCCTTGTCAGCATATATTTCCTCCGCGTAAAAGCGCCGCCACCGGGCGTATGGGTCACCGAGGTCATACACGCCTTGGCCGTTGGGAGCGAAGTCACCGCTCTTGAAGTTGTTGGAGCCGATTGTCACGGTATCCGTCGTGCCCCCTAGTGAGAAGTAGTTTGTCCAATTCGGCCGGCCCTGAAGGTCCAGCCACGTCGCAGCCCCTGGCTTATCAGTGAGATCGTTGTACGAGCCACTAAAGAATGCCGGCTTGCCCGTGATGGTATTCCATGCGTGCGTGTGACTTATCGGGGCGAACCCAGTGTGCGTATGCGTAGTCAGGGCGTACTCACTGTGCGAGTGGTTGGTCGGGGCGAACCCAGTGTGCGTGTGTGAAATAGGAGCGTAGGCGTCGTCGTGCGAGTGGTTGGTCGGGGCGAACCCAGTGTGCGTATGCGTAGTCAAGGCGTACTCATTGTGCGTGTGTCCGGTAGTGGCGTAGTCATCGTGCGTGTGTGCAATAGGAGCGTAGGCGTTGTCGTGCGTGTGCGTAGTCAAGGCGTACTGGTTGTGTGTGTGTGTGACAGTGGCGTACTCCGCGTGCGTGTGTCCAGTCGAGGCGTACTCGTTGTGTGTATGATTTTCAAGTGCATAATCATTTCCAGCGGCTAGAAGTTGTACCTCGACAATTTCCTCGATGTCAGGCCTGTCTGATAAGTCGTTGTACGAGCCGCTGAAAAGAGTAGGCTTTCCCGTGACAGTATCCCATGCGTGCGTGTGTGCAAGAGGAGCGTAGTCATCGTGTGTGTGTGCGATAGGGGCGTAGGCGTCGTCGTGCGCGTGTGCAATAGGAGCGTAGTTGTCGTCGTGCGCGTGTGCGATAGGGGCGTAGGCGGTGTCGTGCGCGTGTTCAACAAGGGCATATTCGTCATGCGTGTGTGCGATAGGGGCGTAGGCGTCGTCGTGCGTGTGTTCAACCGGAGCGTAGGCGTCGTCGTGAGTGTGCCCAACAGCGGCGTAGGTGTCGTCGTGAGTGTGCCCAACAGCGGCGTAGGCGTCGTCGTGCGCGTGTTCAGCAAGGGCATAGTCGTCGTGCGTGTGTTCAACCGGAGCGTAGGCGTCGTCGTGAGTGTGCCCAACAGCGGCGTAGGCGTCGTCGTGCGTGTGTGCAATAGGAGCGTAGGCGTCGTGCGTGTGTTCAACAGCGGCGTAGGTGTCGTGCGTGTGTGAAATAGGAGCGTAGGCGTCGTCGTGCGCGTGTTCAGCAAGGGCATAGTCGTCGTGCGTGTGTGCAATAGGAGCGTAGGCGTCGTCGTGCGCGTGTTCAGCAAGGGCATAGTCGTCGTGCGTGTGTGCAATAGGAGCGTAGGCGTCGTCGTGCGCGTGTTCAGCAAGGGCATAGTCGTCGTGCGTGTGTGCAATAGGAGCGTAGGCGTCATCGTGTGCGTGTTCAACCGGGGCGTAGTCATCGTGCGTGTGTGCAACAGCGGCGTAGGCGTCGTCGTGCGCGTGTTCAACAGCGGCATATTCGTCGTGCGCGTGTTCAGCAAGGGCATATTCGTCGTGCGTGTGTGCGATAGGGGCGTAGGCATCGTCGTGCGTGTGTGAAATAGGAGCGTAGGCGTCGTCGTGCGCGTGTTCAACAGCGGCATATTCGTCGTGCGTGTGTGCGATAGGGGCGTAGGCGTCGTCGTGCGCGTGTTCAACAGCGGCATAGTCGTCGTGCGTGTGTGCAATAGGGGCGTAGGCGTCGTGCGTGTGTGCAACAGCGGCGTAGGTGTCGTCGTGCGTGTGCCCAACAGCGGCATATTCGTCGTGCGCGTGTTCAACAGCGGCATATTCGTCGTGCGTGTGTGCAATAGGGGCGTAGGCGTCGTGCGTATGATTTTCCGTCGCATAATCACCTCCTTCTAGCAGAGCTCTCCTCGGCGTGCTGGAGGCGTCTAAACCGTACAAGTCCTGAAAATAGGCTTTGCTAAAGGGTCTTGTTGTGGAGCCAAAATCCACTTGTGTATCAACCTCTGGTGTAATTGTGGAGCTCACGTTTTGGTCCCCGTCGAGCAGCGCCCGGCGAGAGTATCCTTCCGCGTTTTGACCAAATAGATTTTTAGCATACACATCGTGGAAGTGCCCGGTTTGCCACGGCTTTGTGTCCGTCCCAATCGTATTCCCACCGATGTCCGTGTCATTTGGCACGAGATTGGCGTACACCGAAATGTCATCGGTATCCGAGCGGCTGGATTTGAGCATGTTTGCATTGATGCTGTCATTCACGGTGATGTCGGTTGTGTAGATGGTCCACCACGGATAGTCCAACGCCCCGAAGTCGCGTTTGTTTTGGTCCACGCCGATGAGCCCGTCTCCCTCCACTTTCAGGTGCTGATCCTCGATGGCGTCTATATCCTCCCTCAATCCCCCCAATGTATTGCTCAAGCTCACTCCAGCAAGCATAACCTCTTCGGCGTGCACAGTCTTCCACTCGTGGGATTCGCTGCCGAGTGAGTGAATCGGCCCCAACACCGGAACCGTCGTCGGTAAGAGTGACGCGCCCACGGATATGTCGGTGTCAAACCCGATCGTTGTGATGTTATCGGTGCGGATGTTCGCCGCGCTGAAGTTGTCGGAAAACTCCGTCACCGTGTCTGTGAGCGCCTCGAGGGCTAGGACGTCAATCGCGTGCTGCGCTTCCACTTCGCGCAGCTTCTCGTTCACCTCCGTCAGGTCCACTTGGATCGCCCGCCGCATCGGCAGGTTTCTTGGGCGCAGCGTTTCCGGGTTGCGATTCATTCCTGTTAAACATCACCCCATATAATCGGTAGTCCACGGCGTGCGCGATGCGCTCCTTCCGCTTTAGCGCAAACTCGATCGTGAGCGAGTAGTCGACGTTGTGAAAGTCCAGGCTCTTTTGCTCGTCGTCGGTGAGGTACACGAGGATGACGCTGATGGACCGGTCGGAGATGGCAAACTGCACGCCCGACGAGTGGTACTCGATCTCGTTGAAGTTCCGCGACACGTGCACCTTAGCGAGGACGTTAGACTGGGCGCGCGTCACCGGGTCCCGGTTGCGGGTGCTCAGGTTCGACCGGATGAAGATGGAGGAGGTGCCGGAGAGGTCCACGCCCCGTCCGCCCACGAGCACGCCGTCGACGGACGCGTCGGTAGGGCGTAGACCCAGGAGCTTGGCGCAGGTCGTCAAATCCCCGACGGCGAGGGTGGCGTCCGGCTCGCTCGAAGCTATCACGAGCCGGTTTATGGCCTCGTCGTAGCTGGCCTCGAAGCCATCCAAGAGGCGCTCGTCGTTGAGGTAGATTATCAGCTCGTCCACCGAACGGTTGCCGAGGGGCAGCGCGATGAACCGGTCCTCCTCCGCAAACTCCAGGTGCAACAGATTGTTTTCCTCGGTGATCACCCAATGCGACAGGGGGATGGTGGCGTGCGGGATCGAGATGTGCCACTCGTAGACGTCGGAGGGCAACACGATGGGCTCCGAAAGGAAGAACACGGCCGAGTTGTCGCCGAACGTCTGGTCCGCAAACTTGGTGTCCAAATGCAGCGAGAAGCTCATTTCTTTGTAAAAGCGGATAAAAAGGGGAAGACACTTCTTGGCGCCCCGGTTGCACTTGTGTTAACCTGTATTGACCCTATGTTAACCTGTTTCAAATCAGGTTAATCGTTGAAAATTCACGTGCTTTTCGAATTTCACGTAGCAATCACGTACTAAGGACTATATACTGCTTTTTTAAATTTAAAGTATTAACTAGATTAACCTGATTGCAAGAAGTTTAAAATTTTCGAAAAGTCTTAGAGAAAATTTTGAAAGTTTTAAATTACATTGTCTGGGAATTTAAAAAACCTCTGAGAGGTTATAGAGGTTAACAGGTTACTCCCCATCTACCCCATGTCTCATGCCTCCACAAAGTCACACTCCGAGTGCTTGAGGGTTGCGTCCCACAAGTATGTCTTGTTCGTGTGACGCCTTAGGGCCAACCCCTTGTTCCGCAGCATCTGCGAGAGGTCTTGAGGCCGCGGGACGTAGACAAGATCGGCGTACTTGCCCCTCTTCAACTTGGTGAAAATGTCCATCAATGACAGCTTCTTGCCAAGGGAAGAGTGCACAAAGGTGACGTGCTCGTCCAGAAACTCTTGAAGCACGTCGTTCTCCGCAAGGAAGTCCTTTGCAAATTGGAGAATCGGCTCGGGGGTCGAGAAGGCAAACCCATATCGGTTGAATCGATCGATGAGCATGAGCATCATTTGGGCGCCAACTTCCCTTGTGCTCACGTAGTCTCGGAGTGTCTTGTCAATGGGCAAGTGATGGGGCTCCGTGGGGTGCTCAACAAAACGCCGCTCAAACTTGAGAATCCTCATTCTGCGCTCCATGGCTTGCGAGGAATCGGACACGGATGGAACGTCGTTGAACCCCATGATAAGGAGGGCTCGCGCGGTGAACTCGATGGCCGATTTGTGCAAGTCACGACATTGGATCAGATCGCCTCCTGTGACTTGTCGGACCTTTTGCGTGTTCAAGACCGATCCCGGATTGGCTTCTGTTGGCATGCAGCACCTCTTACCCTTCAGCTTTGCGGTCTCGGACGACAGAATTGAGTCGTTGTTCTTGGTGTGCAAAAACATCTTCACGTCGGGGCCATAGAAATAGTTTCCGAGCGCTGCTCCTTGCATGCGGATCATCGTGGACTTGCCGTTAGAGCTTCTCCCTTGGCAAATTAGGAGGTCATCGTTCGGGCGATCACCGTGAATCGAGCAAGCTAGCATGTTCAAAAGATACTCGCGGTTCTCGTCGTCGGGGATCACGTCTTCAAAGAACTTGGCAATTTTGGCCTGAATGGAGCTGTCGGGTCGGGTGTGGATGGAATGGCCGCATGACATGGTCACAAAGTCCTCCGGCAAGCCCTCGCGGAACCGCTTCTCCCGAAAGTCGTATACGCCATCCTCAAAGCCAATCACATAGGTGACCTCGTCGAGCTTCTCGAGCCACAGTTGAGGATCCAAGACGTCGTAGACGCTGCGCAACTCCTTTTCAATAGACTCTTTGAAGGAGATGGTTTGCAGCTTCTTCAACACCGGCGCCATGGAGACGCCCTCCGCTTGCACATCACCCGAAGAAAGTTTTGCGGCAAACTGTGTGAAGCTCCCGACCAACGTGTCGTAGATAATTTTCACCATATGGGCGTGGCTCACTTTAACCCACCTAGGCTGCATGAAGACCACCCATTGCCGCTCGGATCCCAGCCACACAAAATTCCGCGGATGGCACAACTTGAAAACGTCGGCGGCGGGCTGTTCGTTGCACGAGGCGGCCTCGACGATCGCTTGTTCCAACTCGTTGAGATCGGGTCTCCCGTTGTCGTTGTAGTCGCTGCCTTCGACAAGCGTGTTGTACCACTCTTGGTCCTTCTCAAACTCCTCGTACTTGAATTTGAACTCCAAGTTGAACTTTTCACAAACTGCGTCGTTGATGAGCTCCACGTCCACGTTGCAGCTCGTCGGGACAATGACACTATCGTGAATGATCCCGACCACGGTCACTCCGCGCTTGGCAAGAATGTCTATGGTCTCTTCAATGGCCTCGGACTCACGGTGTTGCAGATACAACGCCAATGCGGTCGACCGCCACTCATCCCCAAACTGCCTTTTGAGGGCCGCCCTCTTGTGCTTTGCAATCTTCTTGCACTTCTCGAACAAGGCGTCGTTCTCGCTCTCGAGTTGAGCGCCAATGCCCGTGATGGCGTCCGCAAAGCGATACACAAAATCCGGAGGGGACTTCAAGCTGTGATCGTTGCACCACTTTCGGGGTGTACCGCCGTACATGATGCGAAGAAACAACTCTTTGGCCACGCGCTTGTCACACTCGCACGCGAGCTGAACTTCGGCGAGTATGGAGTCGCGATTATCGACATAGTTTTGAATGACACCTTTGCACTCGCCATGGAGCTTCGACGCAATCATCCTTGGATGCGCATTGCTCATGTCAAGCTGCTTGTACCTGCCATCAATGACAAAGCCGCGTAGCTCGTGCATCATAGTTTGGTAGCATTGGTATGGAGCAGCATAGAATCGCCCAATCTCGTAGTTTTCGCCGCCCACGTGGTATTCGTGGCGTTGGTAGGTGACCTTAGTGCATGGTGTAGCGGCTCGCGGAGCTCGCGAAAGTATTTCGCTTGCAAATTTCTTTGCGGAATCGTCGCCTTGAGCTTGGCGAGCAACATGGTGCAGGGGTTTGGTGTTGAAGTAAACTTCTTGGAATTGGAGAGTGCGAGGGGCCATTATTAGTATTACAGATTTTCACACGCCATCATTAGACGCCGCGTTAAGTCGCTCTAGCTTCTTGCGGTGATACTCTTCCCTTCTCGCGACGATGATTTCATCGCGATGCCTCCAGTAATAGCGCATCGCGTGTCCACGGACTTTTTCACGATTATTCTCTACATATTGGCGAGCGTACTCGCGCAGGCGGTCCTTGTTCTTGAGCTGCCATCGCTTTTGCGCCTCCTTGGCTTTCGCGGCTCGCTCCTCGTCGGAATAGATGCGCGCCCTTGGCATTGTGTTACTCCTACCGCCTATAATTATCTAGCATCGAGTGACGCGGCTTAAGGCGGGCTTTTTGGTAGCGGCCGGCAACAATGGCGTCCACTACAACTATCTCCGTCACAATTTCTCAAGCCGCCTCCGAGGACTCGGGAACCTCTCGTCGCAGTCGGCCGGCGACAAAACTTTGCGAGAAGTGCCAACGAATTTCGGTTTACGTCAACACGCACTGCCGCAAGTGCCGGAAGGAGATGGCCAACAACCGCTTGGAGAACCCGTGCCCCATGTGCCGGAAGCGCGAGGTGAAGCCGGAGTACGTCTATTGTTTCCCGTGCCACAAGAAGCGCGACGAGGCCAAGACCAAGACATGCGTCGGGTGTGCGACGCGGATTCGCCCGGAGTTCACGCGGTGCTTTTCCTGCCACACTAGCCGCTCTAGTAGTGGTACCCGCGGCAGCTCAAGCGGCACTTTTCCCTTCATCATAGAAGTAACAGGTACTAGCGATGAGCGAAACTAGTCTTGGTCGTGCGATGACACCCGACGAGCTAGAATATTTGAGCAAGGCGTTTCTAGACATATCGGCCTTCGACTACAAGAACGAGCCCGTGTTCGATAGGAAATACTTTAAAGCGAAGTACCCGGGCTTCACCGATGATGTAATTGATATCCTCGTGCTATTCGAGAAAGGCATCCGCTTCAAAGAATTCAAGCAGCTATTGAAGAAGGGGCGCGCTCCGCGGCAAAAGGCGCTCGTGGAGATTCAGCGATTCAAGGAGGGCGTGTCGCCGTTCGATGGATCGCAATGCAAGATGGGCACTTGAGTAGTATATAGTGGTGCGTTTGAGAGTCACGGTATGTTCTGCTAAAGTACTGTCGCGGGTGCGTTTGAGAGTCACGGTATGTTCTACACTAAACTACTATCGTTCTCGTGCTGCGTGATCACGTGACTGCGTGCGTTTGAGAGTCACGGTATGTTCTGCTAAAGTACTGTCGCGGGTGCGTTTGAGAGTCACGTTATTTGTATTATCGTCAATTCCAGATATCGGAATAAGCGAAGCGAGTATCTGTACAGGTGCAACATTCAATTCTGAAAAAAAAACTTTTAGAGCCTGAAACAGCCGAAACAGCCGAAACAGCCGAAACATCGCGCGCGAAATAAATAAATAAATCAAAGTAAGGTACGCGAGTACACTGCGCGATTTTCTCGTTGAAAACCCTAAATATATGAAAAACCCTAAGGAAAAACCCTAAATTTTGCAGCTGAAATACACGTCATTCGAAGTACTGTACAATGAATGTGACGTGCTATGCGCGGTACAAATTAGGTTCATATATAGGGTTTGCATATTTATTTAACCTAAATTTTATGAAGGGTTTAGTGACAGGGTTCAGCTGGGTTACCAGCTGGGGTTTGTCACTTTTGAAATTGTAAGAAATGAAATATATTTCGCGAAAATGACAGAAAAGTCTCGTAATCAACACGCGTGACTCTTACCACATGGCGGCAGCTGCTAAGAGTCACGCGTGATTACAAAATGACACTTTTGGACATATGACAATTATAGGACAATTATAGGACAATTATAGGACAATTCCTAGTATATATATATTTACTTAGCGACTCACCCGCTAGCGCAACGCTCCACCAGACCAAACCGTGGCCTCGATTTGTGCCCCACACGGGGTGGAGGATACATAAAAGGTACTTTGAGACACCCCGGGGCTACATACCGAGGGGTCGCCGGGCATGAGGCCGTCTCTTTGAAATCGTTGTTAGGCACAAGTCCGGCTAGCGGTTCTTACCGCTGCTTGTCGTCATGTTCGCTCCTTCCTCTGCTGCGATGGCACCTAAAGCTCGCTCGGCCGACTCTCCTCCTGCCACGCCTACTGAGTCCCCTGACCCCAACTCTCAGCAACGTTCGCTCGCTCCTGCTCCTGATGCGCTCGCACTAGTCCTTGAGCAAATGGCGCTCATTAACGCTCGTCTGGACGCGCAGACGGCCAACGCTGCAACTCCGTTGCAGCTGCTGTTGCCGAACCCCCTATCACGCAACGCCGTCACGATGCGCACCGCGAACCCTAGCGTCACGAGCAGCCCGTGGACATGCTCCCACCACCTCCACCATACCCTCTTGCCGGATATGCCCTTCCAACTCACGGACCTCTCTTCCCGGAGGCGCCGCCGCATCACGTCCCCACCTCCCGTGGCCACACGCACCCGTACGGCCCGCCGACAGAAGTGCCAGGCCACTCTCCCTTTCCTGGTGGCCCACTTCCTCCCTTCCAAGGCCGGTATTCCCCTCATGCCCAACATGGTGCTCACACAAGCCGTGGCGGCCGACGCCCCACCATTGACCCGGTGGTTATCGGCCGCGCGGCCCATTAAGCAACCGGTTTTGATAAGGACGCCCTCAACCGGTCCATGAAGATGTCTGTCCCTACCATGGGGCCAACCACGTATTTCAAGCAGTGGAAGAGGAACTACTTGAACTTCCTCTCCCTCAAGGCAGCGTACCTCATCCCACAGCCGGCCATCCGCGAATCGGGCGTTTGGCTGGATGAGCAGGCGCAACACTACGCCTACACACTGATGCTTCACGCAGCCATCGCCAATCAACGCGCAGACCAAGCCATGAAGTTTGTCTCACCAGCACGTCCCGACTGCGTCACTGCCGCGTGGGATATCATGTGTGAACGCCTAGACTGCCGGTCCTTTGCTCGCTCTCTGTTAATGGACAACCTCATGCTTAGACAGCGCCCTTGACAGTCCCTCAGTGACTATGTCCACTTCATGAGGCAGACGTTCGATGACTACAACGAGACGTGTCACATGGTTTATGGTTCCGCGGCCATCCACCCCCACAACCTCGGCCTCCTCATGTTGCGTGGCATTTCTAGCACCGGCCCCTTCGGTCAAGCTAAACACAGTGTCATTAACGCCTTCGACACCGATTACCTGTTGTCTGCTGATGAAGTGATGGCCATCATCCTCTACCTAGCACACAGCATGGACGAGGAAGCCCGTGCTCCGGGCGCGTCAACTCCCGACAAATCCCCCCTCCCATCCTTGCATTTGTCGCTGCTCGTCGCGGTTCGCACAGCGGTCGAGGACACCCCCCACGTGGCCCTCGTGGTGGTCGCGGTCTCCCCAACAAGTGTAGCGCATGTGGCAGCATAGACCACATATTGTCCTTCTGCACTGCCCCAGATGACGCCCTCCTGCGGTGCACCCTTGCCAAACGGACGATGATAATCCAGAAGTACGGCACCCCTAGTGGCTCTGCCTCTGCGCACGCAGCTCTGCTGAGTGACGTCACCGCCGATGACACCGACGGCCTGCCCACTCTCGAGGACTGCACGGATGAATACGATGACACCGAGGTGAGTGTCCCCTTGAGCTTTGTCGCATTCTCATCTTCCCTCACTCCGGGTCGTGACCTCTCACATTTCCGGGTAGTTTATTCAGCATACTCGATCAACTCGACCGCGTTTCGAGGTGACTTCGTTACATTCACCCCCCTCCGCTCCCTCTCGCGTGGGTGGGGTCGGCATCGACGTTAAGGGCAGTGGCTCAGAGCGGATTTCTGTTCGGCTGGCATTTGGCCAACTTATTCACCGCACGGTCCCTGCATTGTACACCCCCGACCTTTCATCTCGCTCTGCTCAGTGCATCGGCAGACTCCTTAGTGTCACATGGATGCAGTCCCACAACGGCTGTGAATTCCTCGTCCCAATTGACTATGGTGCTGGTCTCCTTGTGGTGCCCACATGAATGGGTGTGCTAGAGCCGTCCGGAAACGGCCTCTACCTCCTACCCCACCAGCTCCCTTCAAGCCCCTCCGCGGAGAAAGCGCGTGACCCATGTTTTCGTGTTGCCCTTACTGCCAAGTGCGACCCTGTCCTATGGCACCACCGGTTTGGACACCTTAAGATGCAAAGTCTGCAAGCCCAACATACACATGGTGTTCCTACTAGCCAAGCATTAGCCGAACAGTATAGTGTAACTACAAATGTTTCTTGCTATTCATGCTTGCTCCACAAGGCCATTGTCGCATCACGCAACACCGCTGCTTGCGCGAAACCCTCTCGTCCCCTTCTCAACATGTCCTCTGACCTTTGGGGTCCAATTAATGTCCTCTCCCCACATGGCCTCCGCTACTGCATGCCCGTCATCGACCACCACACCCATTACATGTGGGTGCGGTTCCTCAAGTCAGAGGACGACGCAATCTCTGAGCTTGAAACCATCCTGCTAGACATAAAACACTTGCATGCCCGCCATCACTCCCAATCATGCGCGTTCGCATTGGTCATAAAATTCGACTCGGACTATGTGTTTGAAGTTGCTGTCACCCGCTAGATGTGCGCCCGCCTCGGCGTCGGGGTACAACTCTCTGCCCCATATGCCCATCACATGCTCGGCAAAGCCGAGCGCCCATGGCGCACTGTCCGGGACAATGCGTATGCGATGCTCCACAGCATGGCCGTCCCCAATTCCATGTGGTCGTGCGTTGTTAGAACTTTTGTTTACCTCCGCAACCGCACGACCATCCGGCCGGTCGGCCTCACTTTGGCATTCCTCTCACTTTACTTACGTCGTCGGTGCTTGACGCATCTAAGTGCACCGTCTTTGCCAAAGTTCCCGACAAGCTGCGTAGGAAACTCGGTGCGAAAGCGTTTCGTGGCGTCATGGTTGGCTATCCCCCTGACGCACCCGGGTACCGCGTGTACAACCCCGAGACTCGCCGCATCACCACTTTCGTCCATGTTGTCTTCCAAGAAAACACTTCAGGCTTCGGCGCACGACTCCCCATCGACTCGATCATCATCGACCGTTCGGATGACGATCCTCCGCAGGACATCTCACCCCTATCCCACCCTATCGACACCACCTTGCCCGACCCCAAACTCCCTCCTTCAGCCCCTCGCCAGGCTCGACTCCGGTCTCATCCCCTTCGCTACTTGTTGCCGAACTTGTTGCCCACATGTCTTACTACCCGCCGACACTTTTCACGGCGTGTTGTGACCCTGAACATGGCAAAGCCAAAGAGGATGTCTTCGAGCAACCTCACGTGCCCGACCTTTTCAGTGGTCCCCCCCACACACCCGCCGGCACATCGCCTACTGCCGTCGCTCTCCTTTCCGCCCGAGAGTGTGTGGAACCCAAATCGTACCGGGCTGCGTTGAACAGCCCCCAGGCCCCCAAGTGGCAAGCCGGGATGCATGAGGATTATTCCTCCCTCATAGACAACGGCACGTGGGAACTCGTCGACTTTCCCCCTGGCCGCGTGGTCGTTAACAACATGTGGATCTACAAAGTCAAGTCCGACACCGCCGGCGACATCTCATGCTTCAAAGCACGGTTCGTCGCCAAAGGGTGCAGCTAATGCGCTGGCCTAGACTATACGGAGACGTTCTCCTCTGTCATCCGCATGGCCATCCTGCGCCTCTTCCTTGCCATCGCAGCCGCCCGCGACCTTGAGCTGTGTCAACATGACATCGACACTGCGTTTCTCTACGCCCCTATGGAGGACGTTTACATCCGCCAGCGCGCCCCTCGGATTCAGTGATGGCACGTCCAAAGTGTGTCATCTCAAGCGGTGCCTCTACGGACTTAAGCAGTCCCCTCGCGAGTTCAACATGTTGCTCCGTGCATGGCTCGTCGACCACGGGTGGCAACAATGCGTCTCCGACGACCCGTGCATCTATATCTTCCGCGCCGGTCACGTTTTTACCATGTTCGCATTGTACGTCGATGACATTCCCGCAGCCTGCAATGATGCCACATGGCTTGCGTCGTTCAAGGCTCAGCTTGGTGCACGGTTCAAGATTATGGACCCGGGCGACCTCTCCCAACTCCTCGGCATACACATCACCCGCGATCGCTCGGCCCGCACCATCTCGTTGGACCAATCCAAATACATGCGCGACATCCTCGCAAAGTACGGCATGACCGACTCTAAGCCATCGTCCCTTCCTATGGACCCCGGTTTCCTCGCCGGACTCGCGCATATGACCTCATCCCCCATCACCGGGGTGGCCAAGGACGTCTACCCAAGTCTCATGGGCAGTCTATAGTACGCGGCCGTTTGCACGCGTCCCGATGTCTCCACGGCGTTGAGCATCCTCGGCTCCGCCCAAGCATCCCCCACGGACGCACACATGCATGCTCTGGAAAAGGTCCTTCGATACCTCCATGACACCCTCGACGTGCGCCTGACGTTGGGGGGGGGGGGGGGGGGGGGGGGGGGGGCACGGACCATTGTCTCCAACTCACATGCTTTGCCGACGCTGACTTGGCAAACGACAGCAACACCCGCAAGTCTCGTTCGGGCTATCTCTTCATTCTCGGACGCGGGCCCATCAGCTACAAGTCCAAAAAAATACTTGTGTGGCCCAATCCACTTGTGAAGCCGAGTACAACTGTGCGGCTGACGCCACAAAGAAGGGAATCCACCTCCGCCACCTTATGGGGGAGATCTTAAACGCCCCCATCACCAAACCAGCGCCATATGGGAGGACAACCAAAGCGCCATCGCATACTCCCGGAAGGCCTTGGTCAGCGAGAAGACCAAACAAATCGGTATGAAGTGGCACTTCCTGAAGGACCACGTGGAGCATGGAACCATCAAGTTGAGGTACCTTCCCACTGATCAAATGGTGGCCGACATGTTCACCAAGCCTCTCCCATGACATGCACTCACACGACACCGAAGTGCAATCCTTGGAGGAGAAGACCCAATGCAACGCTTCATCCCGTAGCTACCTTCAGAGGGAGTGTTGTAAGTAATACCTTCTAGTTATTAGTTGCAGATAGCAACTATAAGCTATTCTAGATATGGTTAGTACATGTCTAGATCGGACATACCGATAATCTGTTTGATTCAGTACTTAGCTGTCGCTAGGCTACAACTCACACACTTCTTCTGTTGTCCCGACACCACGCCTCGGGATGGTTGTCTTTGTGACTGTCCCTTTTGCGTTGCATTTAAAAAAACATTACATGAACTCACGACACACCCCCAAGAAATCGAAATAAGGCACAATGTGTGTGGAAGACCGAACAAACCCCTTCGTGTGGGCATAGCTTTCAGACCCCAAAGAGCGAGAATCAGCCGCGGCGCCTCCCCAAGCCTGGGAAACGGCGAATATATAGCCAACAAAATGGCGATACGATGAACCAATTCATACGCAAGAGGAGGCACACATCCCCCATCCTCAATGGAAAAGGGTATTATTAGTCATGATCAGTATGAATGAACGGCGTGCCAAGGGAGGACGAAGTGCGAATGTCGGCGTCAAGCTTAGCATGTTGGGCCCCCGTGGCAATCAAGGTTGTCTGGGAGCAGTAGCGGAGTCCCCACAACCGAGCGAAACACTATAATTCGTGCGCTAACTAGTCGTGACTGTAACATCCACAACCATGTGCTTATGCGTAGCCGCAAAACCCAACCACACACCCATGCATGGCGATCCTAAGAGGCCCCGGACCGGATTCCGCCAACTTCCAAACGCAACTCGCTATCCTACTTGTCAACCGCGCGCCCCCGTCCGCCCGCCTCATCAACCACGAACTCCTCCAAAACCCAAACAAGGCTATTGTGGACATGGATAACGTACAACGAGCAAGGGCAATGGGGGATATGGTCTATGGGCATGGGGATCGGCGTCCGTTGCCCATATTTCGTAGACGAGGAGGTCGTGGAGGAGACGGAGCCACGAAAATATCGCACCCCGCGGGCTCGCTGCATTGCGGACACTTCCGAACATGGGAGGTGCGGCTCGGTGTGAGGCCAAGCACCCGGTGTGCCGCAATAATGTAGCAGTCAGAGGGAATGCAGAAACTATAGTCATGTATGCGAAGCAAAAAATGTGGCCAAATAATAAGTATAGCCCTTTTTCACTTGTAATCAATGTCTTAAGTATTCCTGCACGAGGAAGTCACGACGCCACATCGTCAACTCGCAGCAGTTCACCGCCCCGTGCCTCCTCCACCACCGCACCCCGTCGAGAGATTCTGGCACCACTCCAGCAACAGCACCAACGCCATAGCCTCCCGCCGTCCCGTTATTTAATACTCAAACCCAGAATGTTTTACTCCGGAAAGAGCAGCCTGGCTCGGGTAGGATCCCGCTGCGCTCCCTCCCGTCCCCACGGGCATTCACCGCCTGGCTCCCTGTTTATTTCCCTGTTTAGCAGCGACCCCCGAGCCAGCCCTAGCGCCGATTAACCCTTTCCTTCCAGCACAAAGTGACCGCTTAAACCTCCGTTTTCCGCCGAACCATGTTTGCGTTACGCCCCCCCGGTGTCTCCTTTGGCGCGAGCGAGGCGGGAGAAAGGGCATATCGTACGGGTAATGTTACGAGCAGCGGAGAGGAGCGCCTCGTAGTCGGTTTATAGTCTCCCCTATAAAGCGCTTACGATTTTTTTTCCGAGGTGAACAAAAGGTGCAACGCAGAGGTTGACATACCACTAATGCACCGAGCTCCTGTTGTTCGCCCTGAAGGTGGTCCGCATTGGCGCCGTGACTCTCGGTCTGAGCTACGGAGCCGTTATGTCCACTTACTACAAGGTCTGCCACCCTCCCTCTCCCCTTCTGCACCTTCCTTTCGTCCTTTCAGCCACCGTAGCAGACTGGGAGTCTCCCACTTTCCCATGCCAATGCTTGAAGCTCTATGGTTTGGATGGCTGGCTGACCTTCTTGTTGCTGCGGTTGTGTGAAGGGGACGGCAACGAAGGCCACTCAAAAGGCAGCGCACTGAGTATTTTGGGGAAGGGACTGGCTGGGCACCCACTAAGGAGATGCGCCTAGCAGCCACCACAGCAGCCTGTCCCATAGCCTGCTGCCCTACTGTACCGGCGTCCAGATGTGTGAGCCTTTGATTGCCTGAAGCGGTGGCGTATGTCAAAGAGAGCAAGCAAGCACATCGATGGGTCGTTGCGTTTGGGCTGCACCGCCGCGCGGTGGTGTGGAGCATGCATCACATAATATCATGCATCACACCATATCACGCATCACCCCCACATTCCCTCTCCCTCAACCACCCCCTGCACTGTCACGCATGAGTGTATCCGTCATGTGCGGAGAAGGAATTATGCATATCTTTTTGGCTGGAGGACTCGGTGTGACACGGACGTGGCATCTCAATGATGTACTTCTGAGAACTGAGTGTGCAGCAAAGGGGGTGCCATTCGGGTCATTCACTACGGGATCATGAATTTGTTAAATGTGTCAGGCTTGACACTTGCATACGTTGGGCTGCTTCTTCGATATGGTCAGCAGAAAATGGCGCGAATGGGGGCGTGGTGACTGTGTGTGTGAGAAAATTATTGTCTATTTGTGTGTGAGTCAGTGTGTATCAATGAGACGCTATGTGTGTGTGTGTGTGTGTGCGTGCTCATGTGTGTGCGTGTTCATGTTTTGAGCACGAGGTGGTATCTCATACTTATTTGTGATATTTTATCGGAAGAGTTATTGTGGAAAAATGTATGTCAACGAGTGCGGGCAGGCACGCCATGAACTTGCGATGGACTGTTCACCCGCGCCGCTTGTCTCGTCGGCGCTTCTCGCGCTCGACGATCCTGCGTTTGGCCTGGATGGTCAGGTCGACGACGGGTACTTCGAGTTCAGCGGCGATAGTGGTCTGTACCCGTGACGCAAAGTGCCCCGCACCTTCGCCCTCCTCTCTCCACATTGCCGGCAGCACCGTACAGTGAAAAGACACCCACGGCGCGAAGGAGAACCAGAACAGGTTAGCGAGAAAGCTGGACGTAAGGGTGTGTGAGCTGATGCGTAGCGGAATCTCCGCGCGGAGGGCCATGGGTATTACAGGCCCGTCTCGACTTAACCTGACGAATCCGCGAGAAAACTGCATCATCCCTTTCCCGTTCGTCATGCCGCCTTCTGGGAAGAGATGAACGGGCGCCTCGGCATCGTTGTCGCCGCCTTTAGATAGGGCGTCATAGATGGCTGGCGTGGCGTGTCGAAGCATGACGCGGTGGTTCTCGACCTCCGTCGCGGCTGTGGGCACGGCGGGGGTCACGAGGTGAACGTACCGCGCTGGGCGTGTGTAAAGTACTATGAGGTCCCCTGCCGTGAGGTGGTTGCTGACGAGGACGTGACGGTCCGGCGGGAGATGCTCCTCGCCGTCCCAGCGTACCGAGACGCCCAGGAGGGTACGAAAGAGGGCGATAGTGGTGTCACGATTAGCTGCCGGGGGGTCAACGGCCAGAAGCGCCACCCACAACGCCATACGGAAAGATGCTACGACCAGGCCGACGGGCGCGTAGAGCCAGAACAGCGGTAGCGACGGGTCGAAGTGGGAGGAAGGAAATAAAGTACGGGTACGTGTGACAACGTCCGCGTCGTCGCAGACCGCCTGGCGGCTTAAGCCGCCACCGTCAGCTACCTCATTTCTTCCGTCACTGTTAGATTCCACCGCATCACTACTGCTAGTCGAGCTTCGCCTATGTTTGTAGTGCTCAGCGGAGGCAACGGTGCTTGGGATGGAGCCTCTTCGGCGGAATATGACTCGACTCTGCTGTTTTATTATTATTATTGGCGGTGGGTTTGATGATGGCGCCCTGAAAATTTTGTACGGGCGGATAAGGGGCAATCCGTTGCTGCAAGTCGCGGCCGCCGCCGCCGACGCAGCTTTGAGATTACAGCAAAGCATCGCGAATGACCACCTTCAATCGGGATGTGACCCACAGGAAGAATAGCACTCGATGCGGTCGTTCACCATTTTAGATAGCCAACAGCCGCAATAAAAACCCGCCGTCGATGCGGCAGCAGCGATTCAGCGATGATCGAAGGGCAAGCATCCTACCCGTATACGGGCGGTTTGATTATAATTATCTCTATTAAGGATTATATTTGATCGCATAACCAGACTTTATTGTGCTGAGGGTGAGTGCGTTTTTAGCTAAACATTTATGTAATTGTTTACAATGAGAAGCAGTGGAAACCACCAAGCAAAACAGAAAAGACGGGGAAACCCCAGGGGGCTAAGCCCGTGGGATAGAGAGGAATCACCGATGCAGCAGCAGCAGCATTGCCATCCTGCAAAGGATTGAAGAAATAGGAACCCAAGGTACCATGAAGAATCACAAAGACACGTTGTATGAATTCCCGACGCACATCTCCCAAAAACCGCCGAAAAAGAACGGAAGTATGTAGTAGACCGACGAACACAATGTTGTATCCGGGCATAGGCGTCATAGCGCAAGGATCGAGCGCCCGCAACGCCCATGCCAAGGAAGCAACGAATTGCCACCAAAATAGCTAAAGCGATCGACAAACTCAGCCGCCATAGGCGCCAATCGATCCCCATGCACCCCCCTACTATCTAATAGCGAAGGTGTAGTAGATAGTAGTCATGAACCGATTGACGATACAAGGGAAATGCGTGCCATGGCATGTTGAAGTACGGAGGTAAACAAAAGTATTGAGCTAAATCACCGTAATGGTATTATGCTGAATATAGTTCTTTGCGTACGCGATGCATGTAGCGTTAGTGCGCGACCAAAAATGTATCCAACCGTCACTATTAAACACCGTTATAAATTCCCAACTACCGTCATGATACTATTTACCCGGTCACACCCGGGATGGGTCGGTGCTTGAATGAGCTTACACCCCGACCGTCTTACCTCCGGGCTTGGCCACCCCATGAGCGAAAAGCCGGTGGAGACCGTACCCGCCGAATGGTGGGATCCATCCACCTCTTCCCAACCGACTAACCGAGCCCTCCTCGCCTCGGCCAATGGATCCGTAAACACACAAACGGTAAACACTCCAAGACGAAGACGACATGATCTAAATCTTGTCACAATGACAGCTTCCACGCCGCCACATTCGAAGTCGATATAGAATAAGTACTATACTCTCCTCATATTCAAAATTGAATAAATATACATTTTTCATTATATATCTATATATATTTATATACCCGCAACGGGTCACGCGATCTCCCACGCGCCCCTCTGAACGACCTTGACGACCTTGTCCACTCCCCTTCAATCCCAAGTAAGCTTCGGCCTAATCGTGAGCATCCAACTCACGCAAAACACTCGAAAATTGCAAGACTACAAGCACAAACACCTACCTAGCCTCCTCCATCTTACTCGACCGAATTATATCGTTTCGAGTCCTCCCTCTAACCTTCCCGCCTCCTACAAACATTATTCCCCACGCGACACCCCGCGGCCCATCGGATCGGCTCGCAGCCGACCCTTCGGAGCCGCATGACAAGATACCCCCGTGTACCCTTCCTGACAACCAACCAACTCCCACATGCGTCCCTCACATCGTTCATCAATCCATCTCACCCTTCCGTATATCATGCTCCTCGTGACAGTGGTCTCCAAACCCCTTCGATCCTCGCCGAAGACCGGTCCATGCTCTCCCTTGGATCGGCCACTGACATGTCCACCTGATGATCGACAAATTTCTTATTACATGCAAGTACTCTTTTGAATCCCTCACCCTCACTAGTTCCATGGCGTGTTTCTACTTGAGTCCTCAAACCTTGACACCTCTCTCTCCTCGGCATGGTCGATCGCTCGCGCTTGGCTGCTTGATCGCCTAAGGAAGATCGGAGACATCTTTGTGAAGATGAAAAATATAAACGGCCATAAAATAACGTACCAAGGTCGGTGGATATCCTCGCAAGAGATAACTCCTAACCTCATTGTCCCCTCATCCACAAATAACCCAACAGCCCTTCCAACCCCAGTCCAACTAGCATTTCGCGAAATTCGTCTTGATCTGCCTACCTCGTGTACGGCAATAGGGGTGTTATATCAGCTCGCTTCACCCCAACGTGAACTCCCGCAAGCGTCGCTCCACCTTCCCCGAACCATTCACGACCACCATCACCAACAACACCACCATCACCGCCACCATCAACCTCCCCACCACACAACCCGGTACTTACCTCCCCACCATCATTGAAGGCCCCTCCGAACCGATACACACCTTGACCTCCAACCCCACCCGGCCACCGGCCGAACCCCCCCGCAAGACAGCTGCCACACCCACCACCACCACCAAAACCACCATAGCCATCGCCGCCCCCATCCTCCCTGCCATACAACCCGACACCACCCCCCCTAATCTCACAGAAAGCCCCGCCGAACCGGTGGACATCTCCACCTCCGCCCCTACCCGCCCCCCACTGACTCCTTCCTCAAGGTGGATGCCCCGGTTGGAGTCAGCAAGAACCCCATACATAATAAGGAAAAGCCCACCCCCGCCTGCCTCACCTCATGCCTCGCGCTAGTCCCCCGGCACGGCACATACAACTCCGGAGAACCCTGCTACCCAACCCTCACTCCCGCCGGCCCCACCCATTCGAAAAATCTCCCACCCATGCCTAGACGGTATCGCACACCCGACCCTCTCTACCCAAGTCACAACAAGCTTCCTCCGATGAGGAAATGTACGACTGGATGGAAGAAATTGTTGGTAAAGATCCACCGAGTCAAAGCAAAAACCTACGGAGATGGACTTCTAGGAGCCTCCACGACCCCCAACCGAAGACCGACTCGGCCGGCAAGGCCGCCACTCCTCCCTAACTTTGTAATGGGCGAGGCGGCCCAACCGGTAGAGGTCCGGTCCCAGCTTCTTATGTCCAATCCTGCCATACTCATGCGGTTCCTTATGCAATCGCCATAGACGTCGCCATCTGTCGTGCTACTAATTTGGACATGGTTAAACCCTCCGCTAAACCAGCTCATGCCGACCGTCCATCTCATGACAAGCTCGGAGAGAAAGCCAAACTCCTTACAGTCGACCGCTCCCTTTCCACCATTCGCGAATTTCTTAACGGCAAGCTGTGGACACCCGCCGTCGAAACTTGGCAGGCGCGCCAATTCGCCTAACACTCTCCGATTCACGTCATGCTGCTCGAGCTTTTCTTCTCTCGCGGTGCCGGTAAATCCCACACCATGTCTCTAGGCATCGTCGTCACAACCCGCTTTTCTTCATTCGCTTACTTCGAGGAACTTCTATTAGCAAAACTTTACGAGCCCACACGCATACCGCAACTTATATTGGACTCCTCCAAGAATATTCGTGTCGCCCCCGACCAACTCCATCAAGCCCATAACTCGCTCGAGCTGTCTCAACACATGGTCCGCATCTTCGAAATCGTGCCACCCTCGCCCCGGAATCCCCGGATGCCTACCGAATCGATCATCGCTCATATTCTTCACACACTTTTGACTACTACCCGTGCTAAGGCCGAGATTGTACCATAACGAACCATAACGCCACCATAACGAACCACTTACCACCTCAAGGCGATTGATAAAGAGATCGCGACATTCACACAAACGACAAGCGGAAGACCGATTGGAGCCACGACATGGCTCACGTCAAGAAATCTTGGAGCCGCCCGGGATATTTTCCTTGGATATGGCCGCCAAAGCCCCTTTCAAACGTCCATCTCACTCCGACGCTGCTTGCCAACGCCCCCCGGGACCTCCATCACTTTCTTCCGCGGTTAAGCCATCAGGTTACGCGAGGTACAAAGGTTAATGCGACGGCTGTGGCCGTAACGGTCACTCCATTTGATGTGCCATGATGATTCTGAGCAACCTACTAAAGATGCTTGGCGCGCTAAAATCATAGCTAACAAAACCACACGCTCCATGGGTCAAATGAACCTGACTCGTCCTTGGTGAGTTGGGGCTGATGTTGCCCGCCCTCCTCTTTGTCATCACATTAAGCTGCCTGCAACCCAGCCGTGTCCTCCAAACACCGATGCAAATTGCTCTCCCCATTTTGCATAATTTTGACGACCAACGCCAATCTGCCCCCTTCGACACTCGCGGAATTGTCATCTTACCCCGCTGGCACTCCCCTTTGGGCAAATCACGGCAGCTAATTCTAAAAAGATACAAATTATTCCATTCTTATCGCGCCGGCACATGAAAATGCCACTGACATTATGCCTATGGGTCCAATTGCATGGCATATCGACGTGTACCTTCCCGACCACACGGTGGAGAAACGTCTCCTAATTGCTCACGATGATGCTAGACGCTCGGAACACCTTCGCGCTTTCCACTGCGACACTCAAAGTCTCGCATGTGTGCCAAACAATATACCTAAACCCCACCAAGCCCGCTCCATTACCGATAAGCAATACATTACTTGTCTTACCGATAATGATATATCATTAGTACATCCTCCAATTATTTCACATACCCCCACTTGTCTCGCCCCGTTGTCTTATCATATAGCGGTGAGGCAGCAACAACATCAACAAGCAACATCAACGATAACAAAGTCAGCAAGCATGAGTTGCAGTAGCATTAGCAACATAATGAGTTGTGCGACTATACATGCAAAAAATGTGACGATTGTGGCTTTATAGTGACATGGGGCCAGCACAACGACACGAAACAAATGTTACATCGTAAGGTTGTTGATGATGGGGTTTGATTGAGGTGGTATACACCAAAGCCCACCCCCTCACAACAACCTTGTTATCTAATTTGTTTAATGCGTGTAAATCACGCATACGCGCCCCCTCGCCGGAACACCCTCCAGCTAGAGCCGTCTCCCTCTTGCAACCTATGCGCAAAGTAGTGATATTCATTTCCTATATTCCACGCTTCTCGAAGATATTCTACTTTCCTGCGGGCCGGATTGGCCAATCGGGCCGGGCCAATTTCACCCCCTTGCGCTCTCCGCTATCGGCGGCACGTCCTCCCGACCACTTGCTCAGCCGTTCCACGAATATAACCCCCTCTCGGCTCCATTCCAAAACCACGGGTATCAACAGTCACTGCATATTATCCTATATCATAGATCGTGCGTCGTGCGAGCAGAAAAATCCGGGACCGGTTTCGCAAGACGCTTTAGAGCGATTGAAATTGTTACATTAGTTCCACGCTGTGGTACGCTCGGTGTTATAAATGCACTTGATAAAATGCAAGCTCGTTTATAACCGTCGACAGCCCCGCATTTCGTTCGAGGATACAAGGTAGCAGTCGTGACTAAAAATCTCTTCCTCCGAGGACAGCCTAGCCGAAAGTTGCGTGATCGGCATATGGGAGCTTTTATTGCCGAGGAGCAGTTTGGGAAACACAAACCGACTACAGTTACTAACGACACTTCGCTTACACCAGTTGTTTTACGTCGACAATCTACGGCCATGCTCGACAACTTTTCTTCGGCCTATCAACTACCGCAGAAGGTAATGGCGACGAATTTAAAGTCTCTCACATTTGCGCGGTGTGCATTAAGTCGTTGCCTAAACGGCAAGGAAAATGTTTGCTCTTCATGACGCACTTAAGCGATGACGAAATTTCACATGTATGGCACCGGTTAAACGAGATACACCGTACAACGGCGTTCCATGATTTTTTAGAAACGCCCCAATGGCACGCATTTTCCCGAACTCAAGCGTACGTCGACTTCATGCACGCTCACCATGCGCGCATTCATGAGTCCCATTAAATGGTACGCTTCATGAAAGGAGCCAAGACCACCGTAGAGGTTGGCCTTTAGTTAGCCTCATTCACCTCTCAAGAGGGGGAGGGTACGAGTGTGACGAGTACTATAATGTAACAATACAATACAATACTCGTACAAGTACTCGTCGCTAATTATTCAATGCTTTTCCACAAAAGGACGTACTGCACGGTTATGTAAACACTGAAATTTACCTGGAGTGTATTGTTTTGTAATCAACTCCCAATTTCTCCCGGTGCGTACACGTACGCAAGTAAGGTTAACTAGCATCATGACGCGTTAGTCGGATTTCTTGAGGTAGATAAGCCGCATCGCTAGTTTGATTCAAACCGTTACAAGAGCCCTAGCGCCTATCACGAGGACGACGCGAGAGCATGTGCTAGCTAGCTAGGCTAGACCTATTACAGCATGGTACTGTGGAGGGAGGTGACACAACCTTTAACCATTCCTTTGTTGAATTACAATATATTGTTAAACAATCAGATATATCCCATCTCTCTCCATTTGCGCTTCCATATGCAATACCAACAACAAGCAAGAACAAAACATTTTTTGTCATCATATGGCTCTCAGCAAGCAAAGTGCCACATGTGGACCTATGGACACAACAACCCTTTTGACGAACGTTATTGTGGCGGTTAGCCTTCGGAGAGCTAACCGCATACACAAATATGTTTTGTTCTCTCGGTGCTCAATTGTTTACGTGGAAGTGCAGATGGAGGGAGAATGAGAAGTTGTCTCACTACTGGTACTTGAGCAATGTATTGTAATTGAACAAAGGGAATTGTTTAATGGTTTTGTCACCTCCCTCTACAACACTATAGCTTTCCGCCCAGTTAGCTTACGCATGCTTACATTCGCTTGCGTGTTAGATGTTAGGGCTTTCCAACCGTCGTCAACAGTCTTAGCGACGCGGCTGGTCTAGCATGGGGAATCACATTATGCATTGGAAACCTCGCTTGGCGCGTCATCCGGCTAGATAGATTACATGTGCGTACGTGTACGTAGCGGGAGGTACTAATAGTAGAGTACGCATTAGAACCCTCGCTAAATTGTAATAGCGACGTACCCACGTTGTACGTCCTTCCGATGGAAAAGCACGAATTAGATTTAGTAACGAGTACATGTACAATGTCATGTAATGTACTGTTGCATGATTGTACTCGTCACACTCGTACCCTCCCCCTCTTGACGGATCTTTAATGAGGCTGCCGCGAGGCAGACCTCCGTGGTCTAAGCTCCTTTCCTGAAGTAGTTACTGGGACTCAGGGATGCGCGTTGGGTGAGCGTGCATGAAGTCAATATACGCGTGAGTCTTGGCAAACTTGTGCCATTGGGGCGTCTCCAAGAAATCTTACAGCGCCGTTTTTCGATGTGCCTTTTTACCCGGTGCCAAGCAAGTGGAATGTCGTCATCACCGAAGTGTGTCATGAAGAGCAAATATTTGCCTCGTCGTCCAGGTAACGACTTGATGCACGCAATAGAGATGCGAGAGACGTCGTCAAACTCCTCATCGTCTCCTTCATGAACAGTCACCGGGACAGCTGGTCATAGCGGAGCGGTAGAGCAGGGTCATAGGTTGTTCACATGAAACACATGATGTACTCATATTGACGCTGGAATTTTCAATATGTAAATGTGTTTGCCAATTTTGTCCTCCACTGAAAAAAGTCCAAGTTGTTTGTCCCTTAGCTCCTTGTTCGGCTGTCCACGCAAGAAGATATTTGCTGTAACAAGTGACACTTTGTCTCCTATGACGAAGTGTGAGGCTGTCGACGGTTCTGAACGCTCTTGCATCTAATCTTTGTGTAACTGTAACACACAGCGCACCCGCGTGTGAACGTCATGTAACCACTTTAACCCTTCTAACGCATTTTGTGAAAGTGAGATAGAAGGTCGCATGTTGAATAGTAGATCAACGGGCTCCCGAGAAAAAAACCCAAACTTAGCCTCGAAGGGGGTGTGCTCAATTCCGAGTCCACAAAAAGCATTGTATGCAAATTCCACTTGAAGTAGTAGGTTTGTCCACTCAATACCGTCGTAGCAACAAAAGCAACGAAGAAGCTGCTGAAATGTGTTGTTTACGCGCTCCGCTAGTCCGTCTGTCTCTGGGTGTCGACATGAAGACATATTCAGACGAGTTCCGGGCAAAGTGTCTGCCAGAAGCCACTGTCAAATTTTGGTTCGCGGTCACTGACCAATACACGAGGCAGTCCATATAAACGGGAAACTCCATGTAAAAACAAAGTGGCTTCTTCGGCAGTAACGCTCTCTGTACAAGGCATAAAATGGGCCATTCGAGTCGGATGGTCGACCACACTGAGCACACTATCAAAGCCATATTGCTCTCATGCAATAAGTGTGTCAAGTAGTCAACACCAACTGTCTGCCGCGGTATGGGTGAAACATGCAATGGGTAAAGAATTGAATCTGCGGTTGAATCTTTCCTCGACGACACACGATGCAACGCTCACAAAATCTTTCACATCTTGGCGAATTCGTTTCCACCAAAATCGGTCGAGCGCTTTAGCAAGAGTGCTAGCAACTCCTCTATGACAAGCTGACAAACTTTCGTGCAACTCTATGATCAACCTCAGTCGGAGAATTCCACGAATATATAAAAGCGATCGAGGCGCCAAAAATATCCAGCTATGGCTTCTATCCGGCTGCCTTTCGTCCACTCACCCTCGTCCCCATAAAACGAGTCTTGGGAGTACCCCTCGCGAATGCGATAAGTGAAGTCAAGGCTCAATTGCAACGCGTTAACCGTCATTAAGTTCAACTGTGCATCTTCTAACAACAGTTGGGACTTCCGTCGTAGTTCTCGATCTGACGGAACCTCGCCATCCATAAACAACGGAACTGTGGCCCGAGGTACGAAGTTTGGACGCCGACTTAACGGATCAGCTTCGTTCAGAGCTCCCTTGCGATATGCAAGTGTTATTGAGCCCACAAACGGTCGCAAATCCCGCAGTTATCTTGCTTGCCGCATGTTCAACTTGTTGTTTGGTTCCTTGAGCACATGTCGCCGTGTGTCGTGGCCTGTTACGACAAGGAACTTAGAGCACCCTTCAAGAAACCACCTCCAATGCTTTACGGCTTCGCATACGGCCAAAGGTTCTAAGTCGTACGCAGAGTAAGTGTTGCCACGCTCTCAACTGGATTGAGCTTACGCGCCCATTAAGATAATGGTTGAAGTCCTCCCCCTTGGTCTTGCAAAAGTATTGTTGCAATCCCCAATGTTGAAGCATCTATAGCTACGGTGAATGTCGCGTCCGAGCTCACCTCCGTAACAAGGATCACGCATGGCGCGGAAATGAGCCGTAACTTGAGAGTCTCAAAGGCTTCCAAACATGCATGCGTCATCGTAACCTTCTTTGGTTGGGACTTCCGTAGTAAGTCCGCCAATGGAGCCGTAAGGTCGATGTAGTGATGAATAAATCTGGCATAGAAGTTGCAGAAGTTTACAAAACTGCGAACCTCCTTATGCGTCGTAGGCACTGGCCAGTCTACAACGGCCTCGACATTTTTTGTTGAAACCGAAATTTTACCGGCGGTCACGGTATAGCCCAGACATCCCATTTCATGAAGTCCGAAAAAGCATTTCTTGAGGCGTAACTTCAAGCCCTCCTCCTTAAAGCGTTGAAGAACTAGCCGTAAGTGCTCCATGTGTTCCTCTAGACTGCGGCTGTAAATAGAGACGTCGTCGAGGTAGACAATAACGAACTTCAGTAAAAGGTCGTGAAGTATATCGTTCATCATCCTTTGAAAGGTAGTTGGTGCATTGCAGAGTCCGAACGGCATAGCGACCCACTCCATCAAGCCATCAAGGGTTTGAAACGCCGTCTTGTGGATGTCTTGATCACGCACTCGAACTTGCAAGAAGCAAGAGGCGAGGTCGAGGTGTGAGTATAAATTCGCGTCCTCAAGCTCATCAAGGGTGTCGTCTAGACGCGGAAGCGGGTAAGCGTCCTTACGCGTAACCTCGTTAAGTCCACGATAGTCAATGCACAGACGTAGTGAGCCATCACCTTTGCGCACAAAAAGAATTGGCGAGCCGAACTCACTGTACCTTGGACGGGTAAGACCAACGTCCACTGCGTCTTTGAGCTGTCGGTTTAGCTCAGCGCGCTCTGCAAGTGACAATGTGTTGAGACGCAGACGTTTCATCGCACAAGTAGTGTCAATGGGATGATCCCACTGTCGACTTACATGCGGCGAATTCACGGGCTGCAATAACTCCGGGAAGTATTCGTAGAGTAACGACCGGAAGTTGTCACGTTGTTCTGCAATAATTTCCTCTCTAGTGTGAAACGCCGTTGGTTGGTCCGCGGCTGGCGTAACTTCAATTACGTAGAATTCCGCATTACGTCCACTGCTCCGGCGCGTCTTGCGCATGAGTTTCTGAACTTTAGTAGACGACATCATGAGACATTCAAGACGTCGCTCCTCACGCTGAGTCTCCACGGCGGTGCCATCAATAAGAGTAAAACTCGGGTAGTACCAAATTGTAAAGAGGCATATTCGTCATCAAGCCACGGTTAACCCAGTACCAAATCAACAACACGTAAGTAGCGTAAAACGTAAAAAGTATGTTGGAATTCATCACGAGTCAGCTGAAAAGTCACGTCACCGACAATCGAAGATGTCAAACGCTGACCATTCGCGAGTCGGACATGAGTCTTGGTGAGAGACTTACGAGTTTGTAAAGCAAAGCGTCTTACGAAGTCTTGAGACACGAAATCAAGAGTCGCAACGCAGTCCACCAGTCCAGAAATCAGCTGTCCACCATCATGAGTTTTCATAGTCAGCTTAGTGCGAATTAACGGCCGAGCTTCCGTGAGGTCCGTGAGTAGGGCATTAGCTGTCGAAGAAAATTGTTGTAGCGTAGCGATGGATTCTTATGTGTCGACTCAAGGTACACGCACCGAGGTGGGTTGATCAGAAACCGTAGTCGGGGATTGACCGTAAAAAATACAAGCAGTGTCAACTAACCAAAGCTGTACATGCCAAGGTGTTGTAGCAACCACCTCATGCTGGGTTGGATTCTCCAGCGACATACGAGTAAATAACTGCGTCCTAGCTGGGAATTCTTGGTAGAGTTTCCACTGTCGAGTGAGCTCGTTGAACTTCGCCCACTTAGGTAGAACAAATACAACCATCGTAGATGTTAGAGATTTACGTCGACAACTCTCAAAATGATGTTGAATATACTCAGCCAACTCCGAGGGTGGTTAATAAAGACCCGTTCTCATGACAAAACCTTTCCAAAATCGAGTCATTCGGCGAACAGTGAGGTGAGTCACCGTGCGAGTTTAGACCTTCATCATCGGCGCATCCCTCCAAGGTAAAACCAAAGCGTGCGTGCACAAGTGTTAAACAGAGTCAAATGCTAGTTTTCAATCAATCGAACGTCTGCTTACGGGTTTACGACTCTGTCTGTGCTTGTTCTGACGACGACGACGTGCTATTAACGTTGCGGGGGTCGCAATTGTAGTCGATGGAGATGTCGAAGGAGTTTCGAAGATCTCTGTCGCTAGCAATGTCTCAGGATGACCAGTAGATGTAGCATGCTGCTCAAGTTCGTCATTTGAACAACCTTGCCACCATCATTGCTTCTTAGACGGTGCACCCATCGCTGTTTTGCCTTTAAACTCCAAGCATTGGAAAATGCGGTGTCCCTTTTTATGGCACTTGAAGGAGAGTCCCTCATCGATGTGACGCTTACGCTCATCCGAAGTCAACGCATTAGCGATGGCGCTGAAATCAATTTGGCCAATGTTTTGAGAAGGACGGCCTCGACCACCTTGACCTCCTTTGCGTCCTCGTCCACGACCAACACCGTAATTACGCTTCCAAAACTTAGAGGCTCCAACTAAAGGGTTATTGTAGGTGCGCTACTTGGTAGGTTGTCCACCTCCATGTGTGGTCGACGGTCTACCTGTTGACTTCACACCTCCGAGATGGGGCGAGTCTGTAACGATGTTGTTGAGGAATTTGACCTCCTTTGCGTCCTCGTCCACGACCAACACCGTTATTACGCTTCCAGATCTTAGAGGCTCCAACTAAAGGGTTATTGTAAGTGCGCTACTTGGTAGGTTGTCCGCCTCCATGTGTGGTCGACGGTCTAGCTGTTGACTTCACACCTCCGAGATGGGGCGAGTCTGTAACGATGTTGTTGAGGAATTTTTGCTGCTCCACGAGTTTCAGTTTGTAACCCTTTTGTGATCGATGAGACTTGGCTTGGGTCTAGAGATCAAAGTTAGCCAGTCCATTGATGAAACAAATACATTGAAGGTCGGCTTTCGGCTGTTGACGAGACCTCCGCAAAAAGTCGTTGAACTGCTGGGTGTAGACATCGTAACTCATGTTGCCCTGCGTAATGCTTAGCATGGCGTTAATTGCGTCGTGTTGGATATTTGGGAGCAAGGACGTCTTCCGAAGCTCCTCGACAAGCATGTCAAAAGTAGCTGGTATAGCAGCATGATGTTTACGGATCAACCACCAAATGTTCATGGGTCTAGCGGACTGTGATGTAACCCATATTACCGCGTCGTAAGAATCAACCGTAACTCCAAGCAAGACGAAACGTTGCGGTTGCGCCTAGAGCCAGTCTTCAAGTTCACGAGGGTCACGACTAGACCGGAACTTCGAGTTAATCGCAGCCTTTCGCTGAGTCTTAGTAAGGGTAACGGGAAGACCGGCAAAATTAGTTGTCGGAAATGGAGCTCCCATGCGTAAATCAGTCGGAGTTTGTCCACATAACTGATTGATGTAGCCACGGATAAGCATCCATACATGACCAAATTCGACAGACGAAAACCGAGGGTACATAAGGAATTGTCTCGGGATTGACATATCATCATAGAAGAGGACTTGGTGTGTATAAACGGCACGACGAAAAATCTCCCATTGAGTCACGTAACCAAAGTGAAGTAACTTGTGCTTACGCTTCAAAGCGGGAAGTAAAGCGACCTCAGCCGGTGTAAGTGAAAGACCACCAATATCAATTGTCTCCAATACGACGTAAGAGCCATCAAGATTGATAGTCGACTGGGCAGTAACAACCAGCTCGAGCTGAGCATGTGTGCGTAAGTGAGTCGTCACAAAGGGAACCGGAACAAAAGCCGAGAAGACGTACACGAGATGTTGCCCATCAGGTAATGCGACGCGAACCGGTGCTTCACTCAACATAGTTAAGTCATCATGAGTCAAAATAAGGCCAGTTTCCTCATGTAACTCATGAACGGCAGCATCGACAAGCTTTTCGTTAGACGAAATCAAACCAGCAAGGAACCAAGTTTTACCCGAACTAGGCTCACGTTGTAACACGAGCTTAATGTCGGCAAGCTTATATCCACCAACATGAAGTACGACCACCACGTAAAGCCCAGGTCCAACAGAAGCCATTTCGAATCTATCTAGCAACGTCGAGCGAATCAGGCGACAACGAAAAATGTGCGTCGACCAAAGAGCTCCGAAACCAGTGTGGCGGTTAGCCTTCGGAGAGCTAACCGCATACACAAATATGTTTTGTTCTCTCGGTGCTCAATTGTTTACGTGGAAGTGCAGATGGAGGGAGAATGACAAGTTGACTCACTAATGGTACTTGAGCAATATATTGTAATTGAACAAAGGGAATTGTTTAATGGTTATGTCACGTCCCTCTACAACACTATACTTATATAGCTTTCCGCCCAATTAGCTTACGCATGCTTACATTCGCTTGCGTGTTAGATGTTAGGGCTTTCCAACCGTCGTCAACAGTCTTAGCGACGCGGCTGGTCTAGCATGGGGAATCACATTATGCATTGGAAACCTCGCTTGGCGCGTCATCCGGCTAGATAGATTACATGTGCGTACTTGTACGTAGCGGGAGGTACTGGTAGTAGAGTACGCATTAGAACCCTCGCTAAATTGTAATAGCGACGTACCCACGTTGTACGTCCTTCCGATGGAAAAGCACGAATTAGATTTAGTAACGAGTACATGTACAATGTCATATAATGTACGGTTGCATGACTGTACTCGTCAATTATGATTTGCGTGGGTTCATGGAGTGGATCTCGCAAAGAAAAGTAGGTTCATAACCCAAGAATCTTAGTAGATCCGAGACCATGCGCGCGCTCTTCGAGCAAATTTCGTGGTGTTTTCGGGGTTTAAAAATATGGCATGTTACATCAAAAGGATCCGGATCCACTCCCTGCACGGGTTAGGGGACATTACGGTGTCATCACACCATACGCCTTGAGAATTTTCTACGCCTCAAGAATACTATCGTTGTTGTTGCATTTATCATCACAACAATTCCGGATTACGCTCGATTTCCTAGAAGCCGGAAACCACCAAGCAAAAGGGAGTAACATAAATAAAAAAACCACATGTCTAGTAAGCCCATGGGATAAGGAAGCAAGTAACATCATCACCACCGCCCTCTTGCAAAGCATCGCGGAGATAGGAACCCAAGGTATCATAAAGAGCCACATCGACGCGTTGCAAGAATTCCTGACGCACACCCCCCAAAACCGGCGAAAAGGAAGCTAAGTAAACCGACAAACAAAGTGTTTCGCCATGCGGACATAAGATATGAGTGTGAGAGTGCAATAAACGAGAATCCACATCAACAATGCCAATGAGTCCAGGAACCTCCACCAAAATAACCAAACGATCGATTAGCATTTCGATCGCCATAGGCGCTAGCCGACCCCCATCCTTCATAGCGAAGGGACTGTGACGAGTACAGTCATGCAACAGTACATTGCAGGACATTGTACAGGTACTCGTTACGGATATCAATTCGTGCTTTTCCACAGGATGGACGTATACTCGTGGGTACGTCGCTACTGCAATATTGTAATGGTGCTGATGCTACAGTACGACCAGTACCTCCCGGTACGTACAGATATGCATAATTAATCTAACCAGCCAGATGACGCGCCAGAGCGAGCTCTCCAATGCAGAAGGAGCCGCGTCGTGAGACCCAATGCTAGGCAGGCCGCATCTCGAGGCGAATGACGACGGTTGAGCAGCACCAACGCCTGACACGTAAGCGTAGCTTGCAGGCGTGATTGGTCTGGGCTGAAACCTATTTAAGCCCAGTGCAGTAGAGGGAGGTGACAGAACCTTTTAACAATTCCTTTGTTCACTTACACTAACTACTGCCCAAGTACAGCAGTGAGACATCTCTCATCAATTGCCTCTCGACAACATCAATTGCCATCTTGCAACAACAGAACTAGACAGACTAGAACAGATTTGTGCTAGCGTTTAGCTTTCAGAGGCTAACCGCCACACTGGTTTCGGAGCTCTTTGGTCGACGCACGCTTTCGTTGCTTGTTGATCTGCTCGACGTTGTTTGATTGAGTTGAGATGGCTTCTCTAGGACCCGGACATTACGTGGTTTTGATGATTCACGTCGGAGGAACTAAATCGTCGGATTTGAAGTTGGTGTTTCAGCGTGAGCCTCGTTCTGGTAAAACTTGGTTCCCAGCTGGCTCTGTCTTACCTAATGAAGAGCCTGTCGACGCTGCTATTCGCGAGTTACACGAGGAGACCGGTCTTGTTCTGACATCGGATGATTTGACGCTGTTGAGTGGTGAACATGTTAACGTTACACTACGCTGCAACAAATTTCCCCGCCAGCTACAGCACTACTGACCGACCTCACGGAAGCTCGCCCGTTAATTCGAACTGAGCTGACTGTGAAAACTCCTGATGGCGGACACCAAATTTCTGGATTAGTGGACTGCGCTGCGACACTTGATTTTGTGTCAGAGGACTTTGTACGACGCTTTGCTTTACAGACTCGGAAGTCTGCGAGTAAAACTCCAGTTCGACTCGCTAATGGACAACGAGTGACTTCTACGACAGTCTGCGACGTCACTTTTGAGCTGGCTCGACACGAGTTTCAACGGACTTTCTACGTCTTACGTGATTTACGTACAGCTGATTTAATCCTGGGTTTACCATGGCTTGATGACGAACGGGCCTCTTTACAATTTGGTACAACCAGAATTTTTACACTGATGGACGGTACAGCTGTGGAGACTACACTCGGGGAACGACGCCCTGAGTGTCTGCTACTGTCATCTACGAAAGTTCAAAAGCTCATGCGCAAGACGCGCCGCAGCAGAGGACGTCATGCTGATTTTTACGTCATTGAACTTACGTCAGCTGCCGACCAAACAACGGACTTTCACACTGGAGAGGAACTAACAGCAGAACAACGTGACAACTTCCGGTCGTTACTTTTTGAAGACTTCCCGGAGTTACTGCAACCTGTCGACTCTCCGCCAGTAAGCCGACAGTGGGATCACCCCATTGACACAACTGGCCCGATGCGACGTCAACGTCTGAACAGATTGTCACCCGCAGAGCGCGCTGAGCTTAATCGACAGCTTAAAGACGCAGTGGAAGCTGGTTTGATACGACCCAGCTACAGTGAGTTCGGCTCGCCAATTCTTTTTGTGCGAAAGGCTGATGGCTCGCTACGTCTGTGCATTGACTACCGCGGTCTTAACGAGGTTACGCGGAAAGATGCTTACCCGCTACCGCGTGTGGATGACACCCTGGACGAACTTAAGGACGCGAATTTTTACACACACCTCGACCTCGCTTCTGGATTCTGGCAAGTTCGAGTGCGTGATCAAGGTTGTAAGTAATACCGCATACGTATTAGTTGCAGATAGCTACTGTAAGCTACTCTAGATATGATTAGTACATGTCTAGATCGGACATACCGATAAACTGTTTGACTCGGTACAGAGCTGTCGCTAGGCTACAGCTCTAACACTTCTGTTGTCCCGACACCACGCCTGTAGGCTGGTTGTCGCCTTAACTGTTCCGTTTGCGGGACTGTGACTGTAACTACGTTTGCGTACGTTATCTTCCACACTAACTGTGTTTGCATGGTTCAATAGGTTATGGGCCCCCGCCTCACGTCACTCACGCGCGACAACCTGGTTCGGCGAGCTGCGATCGACAGCTCTCCCGCAGAAGGCAAGTTTCTATAGACACCTAGTACTTTCAACCTGTAGTCGGCGGTATCGCCAGTATAAACTGCGATTTTTAAAACCCGCCACCACCCTCTTAAGCCAGCCACCCGCCGGAGATAGCCAGCCAACCACACCGACGCACTCGTCGTGTGTGGACAGGGTGCACACAGGTCCAAGCTGGAGAACGGGGGGGTGCACTGTCGGGTGAATACGCATCCACAGGTCGCACGCCAGCCGTAGCTTACCTTTTATTTTTATTTTTATACTAGCCTCGCGCATCAGCCACCAGCGCAGCGCTCCACCTGTCCTGGCCTTGGCCTCGACTTGTGCCCCACACTGGGTGGAGGATACAGAAAAGGTGCTCTGAGACACCCCGGGGCTACAGGCCGAGGGGTCGGCGGGCATCAGGCCGTCTCTTAGCATACCGCTGTTAGGCACGAGTCCGGCTAGCGGTTTTTACCGCTGCCTGTTTTTTCCTTCAGCTCTTTCTTTTTTTTCCCTCTGTCGAAATGGAGCAGAAAAACCCGCCTGATTCACCTGCTGATTCCCCTGAGTCAGGCTCTCACCAGAGCACCCTCGATCACCCCCCCGATACTCTCGCGCTGCTCGTTGCGCAAGTGGCGAGCTTAACTGCTCGTTTCGACTCGCAGTCGGCCGAGGGTGCTGTCGCTGCTGCGGGTGCTAATCCGCACCCCCCTGTAGCTCAGCGCCGCCACCATGCCCCACTCGAACCCGTCCGGCACAGCCACGACGGTCACACCCTCCACCTGAGTGACCATACCCAGCCTGGTTTCGTAACCCCGGACGCAGAAACACTCTTTCCTGCTGCAGCCCCTGTTAGCGACCCCACAGTCGCACAGCGCCGCCACGATGCGCCCCGCGAGCCCGCGCGTGCCGAGGCGCACTACGACCCCTCGCGTCACGCCATCCGGGTTGATCACCTCCCACCACCTCCCCCCTTCCCCCACGCCGGATATGCCCTTCACCACCCCGGCCCCCATATCACGGAGGCGCCCTCTCATCTCATCCCCCCCTACCGTGACCACCCGCACTCGTACGGCCCGCCGCGTCCCATGGCCGGCCGCTCTCCCTTTCCCGGTGGCCCACCTCCTCCCTTTCATGGCCGGCACTCTCCCCCACTCCAACATGGCGACCCCAACCCCCGGGGCCGTCGTCGCCCCACTATCGACCCGGTGGTCATCAACCGGGCGGCACACGAAGCCCCCGGCTTCGACAAGGACGCCCTCAACCGGTCCATGAAGATGTCGGTCCCCGTCATGTGCCCGACCACGGACTTTAAGCAATGGAAGAGGACCTTCCTTAATTTCCTCTCCATCAAGGCCGCATACCTCATTCCTCAGCTGGCCATCCGCGACTCCGGCGTCTGGCTCGACGAACAAGCGCAACACTACGCCTACACGCTGCTCCTCCATGCAGCCAGCGCGAATAAGCGCGCTGACCAAGCCATGAAATGCGTTTCTCCAGCACGCCCAGACTGCGCCGCTGCCGCGTGGGACATCCTTTGTGAACGCCTCGACTGTCGGTCTTTTGCTCGCTCCTTGTCCCTCTTGGACAATCTCACGGTCAGACAGCGCCCCGGTCAGTCACTCAGTGACTATGTCCACTACATGCGCCAGACCTTTGACGAGTACAACGACACATGCCAGTTGGCTGATGGCTCCGTTGCCATCCACCCCCACCACCTCGGTCTCCTCATGCTGCGCGGCATTTCTAGCAGCGGCCCACACGGTCAGGCGAAGCAATGCGTCATCAACGCCTTCGACACGGACTACATCATGTCGGCTGATGAAGTTATGGCGAGCATTCTACACCTTGCGCACAACATGGAAGACCACCCTGCTCCGGACGCAACCGCTCCGGACATATCACCTCCTCCCATCTCCGCGTTCGTCGCTGCGGGCCGCGGCTCGCACAGCGGTCGAGGCCCACCACACCGTAACCCTCGCGGCCATCGACCCAACAAGTGTGGCGTTTGTGGCAGCCTCCACCATCTCATGTCCGCGTGCAATGCCACTGATGACGCTATTCTTAAGTGGAATCTTGCCAAGCGTAGGCTGACAGTCCAGAAGTACGGCGCCGCCGACGGCACCCCCTCTGCTCACGCTGCGCTGCTGAGCGACGTCCCTGCCGACGACGCCCCCGCCGATGACACCGATTGCCTACCCACCTTCGCGGACTGCGTTGATGACGACGCTGACGACGAGGTGAGTGTCCCATTCAGCTCTGTGGCATTCTCCTCTTCCCTCGCCCCGGGTCGTAATCTGTCAAAGTTTTGGGTCGTTGATTCCGCCTGCTCGATTAACCTCACTGCGTTCCGAGATGACTTCGTGAAATTCACGCCCCCCTCCACTCCCTCTCGCGTGGGCGGTGTCGGCGTTGACGTTAAGGGCAGTGGCTCAGTGCGACTTTCTGTCAGACTTGCCTCTGGCCAGCTAATTCACCGCACTGTGTATGCACTCTACACCCCTGACCTATCATCTCGTTCAGCACAGCGTATCGGCAGACTCCTTAGTGTCAGCTGGATGCAAACTCACAGCGGTTGTGAATTCATATTCCCCTCCAACTCTGACACTGGTTTGCTTTTGGTACCCACAGGCATGGGTATGCTAGAACCGTCCGGAAACGGTCTCTACCTCCTTCCCCACCAGCCGGCCCTCCCTTCCAGCCCATCCGCCCCGCCGGCACTTGACCCCTCACCTCAGGTTGCCCTTACTGCCCAGTGTGATCCCGTCCTATGGCACCGTCGATATGGCCACCTCAACATGCAAAGCCTTCAGGCCCAACATACTCACGGTGTCCCGACTAGCCCTGTGTTAACTAGCGCTGTAACCAAAGTTTCGTGCGACTCTTGTCTCCTTCACAAAGCCACAGCTGCACCACGCAACACAGCCGCTTGCGCGAAGCCATCCCACCCCCTCCTCAACCTGTCCGCTGACCTCTGGGGCCCGGTCAATGTCCCCTCCCCACATGGCCTCCGCTACTGCTTGCTCGTCATCGACCACCACACCAACTACATGTGGGTGCGGTTCCTTAAGTCTAAAGACGACGCATGTTCGGAATTGGAAACCATCCTCTTGGACATCAAACACCTGCATGCCCGCCATCACTCCCAGACGGGCGCGTTCGCACCGGTCCTCAAATTTGACTCTGACTCTGTGTTTGAAGCTGCTGTCACTCGCCAGATGTGCGCACACCTCGGCGTCGGGGTACAGTTCTCTGCCCCATACGCCCACCACATGCTCGGCAAGGCCGAACGTCCCTGGCGCACCATCCGGGACAATGCATCGGCGATGCTCCACAACATGGCCGTTCCCAACTCCATGTGGTCGTGCGCTGTCAGCACAGTTGTGTACCTTCGCAACCGCACGTATAGTCGCTCGGTCGGACCTCATGGGGGCGTCCCCCTCACACTCCTTACGTCGTCAGTGCCCAACGCCTCCAAGTTCCGCGTCTTCGGCTGCGCCGTTTTCGCCAAGGTCCCCGACAAACAACGTCGGAAACTCAGTGAAAAAGCATTTCGCGGCGTCATGGTGGGCTATCCCCCTGACGCACCCGGGTATCGTGTCTACAATCCGGAAACACGTCGCATCACCACTTCCGTACATGTTGTCTTTCAGGAAGACACCCCAGGCTTCGACACACAACCCTCCGTCGACTCGGCCATCACCGACTCTTCGGACGACGTCCCCGCAGACTCACCCCTATCCCACCCCATTGACCTCACATCACCCACACCCCTGCCCCCCCCGCCAACCCCTCGCCATGCTCGGCTCCGCTCCCACCCCATTCGCTACGGCGATATGGTTGCCCACCTGTCCGACTACCCACCCACACTCGTCACGGCGTGTTGTGATCCTGAACAAGGAAAAGCTCAAGAGGACATCTTTGAGCACCCTCACGTCCCCAACCTTGTCACTGGTCCCCCACACACACCTGCCGGCACGTCCCCTACTGCCGTCGCCCTCCTCTCCGCCCGAGAGTGTGTGGAACCAAAATCCTACCGAGCTGCGCTGGACAGCGCCCAAGCCCCCCAATGGCAAGCCGCTATGCAACAGGAGTATTCCTCCCTCATCAGCAACGGCACGTGGGACCTTGTGGACCTCCCCCCCGGCCGCATGGTCGTTAACAGCATGTGGATCTTTAAAGTCAAGTCGGATACAGCCGGCGACGTCTCCCGCTTCAAAGCGCGGTTCGTCGCCAAGGGGTGCAGTCAACGCGCTGGACTGGACTACACGGAGACCTTCTCCCCGGTCATCCGCATGGCCAGCCTGCGTCTCTTCCTAACCATTGCAGCCGCCCGCGACCTTGAACTCTGCCAACTTGACATCGACACAGCGTTTCTCTACGCCCCCATCCGGGAGGATGTGTACATCCGCCAGCCCCTCGGCTTCACCGATGGAACGTCCAAGGTTTGTCACCTCAAGCGTTGCCTCTACGGCCTTAAGCAGTCCCCCCGCGAGTTCAACATGCTACTTCGTGCGTGGCTCGTCGACCATGGATGGCAACAATGCGTTTCCGACCCGTGCATCTACATCTACCGCGCCGGCCACGTCTTCGCCATGATCGCCCTGTACGTCGATGACATTCCCGCGGCCTGCAATGATGCCACCTGGCTCGCATCGTTCAAAGCCCAACTCGGAGCACGGTTCAAAATCAAGGACCTAGGCGACCTCTCCCAACTCCTCGGCATGCACATTACCCGCGATCGCTCCACGCGCACAATCTCGCTGGACCAGTCCAAGTACCTGCGCGACATCCTCGCCAAATACGGCATGTCTGACTCTAAGCCGTCGTCCCTTCCGATGGACCCAGGCTTCCTCGCCGGCCTTACACACTTGAACTCGCCTTCTCTCACAGGAGTGGCCAAGGACGTCTACCCAAGCCTCCTGGGCAGCCTTCAATACGCCGCCGTTTGTACACGCCCCGATGTCTCCACGGCATTGAGCATCCTCGGCTCTGCCCAAGCCTCGCCCACCGAGGCACACTTGCAGGCTCTGAAAAAGGTCCTCCGCTACCTCCATGGCACCATCAACATGCGCCTGACGTTGGGGGGGGGCATGGACCACAGTCTCCAACTCACAGGCTTTGCCGACGCTGATTGGGCCAACGACAGCAGCACCCGCAAGTCTCGCTCGGGCTATCTCTTCACCCTCGGACGCGGGCCAATCAGTTACAAGTCCAAACAACAGACTTGTGTGGCTCAATCCACGTGTGAAGCCGAGTACTACTCTGCAGCTGACGCCACCAAGGAGGGACTCCACCTCCGACAACTCCTGGGGGAAATCTTCGACTCCCCCATCACCGAAACCACCACCATCTGGGAGGACAACCAAAGCGCCATTGCATACTCCCAAAATGCCTTGGTCAGCGAGAAGACTAAACACATCGGCCTGAAGTGGCACTTTCTCAAAGACCACGTGGAGCAAGGGACCATCAAGTTGAGGTACCTCCCCACTGACCAGATGGTGGCTGACATGCTCACCAAACCCCTCCCAGGACCTGCACTAGCACGACACCGAAGTGCGATCCTTGGAGGACAAGACCCAATGCAACGCTTCATCCCGTAGCTACCTTCAGGGGGAGTGTTGTAAGTAATACCGCATACGTATTAGTTGCAGATAGCTACTGTAAGCTACTCTAGATATGATTAGTACATGTCTAGATCGGACATACCGATAAACTGTTTGACTCGGTACAGAGCTGTCGCTAGGCTACAGCTCTAACACTTGGCTACACTGTGTCAGCCGGGAAAATTTCGGTTTCCACAAAGAAAGTCGAGGCCGTTGCAGACTGGCCAGTGCCCAAGACGCAGAAGGAGGTTCGCAGTTTCGTACAGTTCTGCAACTTCTATGCGAGATTTATACACCATTTTAGCGACCTTACGGCTCCATTGACGGACTTACTGCGGAAGTCCCAGCCACAGAAGGTTACGCTGACGCCTGCCTGTTTGGAAGCCTTCGAGACTCTCAAGTTACGGCTCATTTCCGCGCCATGCCTGATCCTTCCGGAGGTCAGCTCGGACGCGACGTTCACCGTAGCTACAGATGCTTCAACAGTGGGGATTGCAGCAGTCCTGTTGCAAGACCAAGGAGGCGGTCTTCAACCAGTCTCTTACTGGGCGCGTAAGCTGAATCCAGCTGAGCGTGGTAACACTTACTCTGCGTACGACTTAGAAGCTTTGGCTGTATGCGAAGCTGTCAAGCATTGGAGGTGCTATCTTGAAGGCTGTTCTAAGTTCCTTGTCGTAACAGACCACGACACACTGCGACATCTGCTCAGGCAACCGAACAACAGGCTGAACAAGCGGCAAGCAAAATACCTGCGGGATTTGCAACCGTTTGTGGGCTCGATGACACTTGCATATCGCAAGGGAGCTCTGAACGAAGCTGACCCGTTAAGCCGGCGTCCAGACTTCGTACCTCAGGCCACAGTACCCTTATTTTGGGATGGCGAGGTTCCGTCAGATCGAGAATTACGACGGAAGTCCCAGCTGCTGTTTGAAGACGCACAGTTAAATTCACTGACTCTTGACGCGTTGCAGCTGAGCCCTGAGTTCGCTGATCTCATTCGCGAGGGGTTCTCACGAGATTCGTTTTATGGGGACGATGGTGAGTGGACAAGAGACAGCCGGATAGAAGCCAGAGACGGGTACTTTTGGCGTCTCAATCGCCTCTGTATTCCACAGAACTCTGAGCTCCGACTGAGATTGATCACAGAGCTACACGAAAGTTCGTCAGCTGGTCACAGAGGAGTTGCTAGCACTCTTGCTAAAGCACTCGACAGATTCTGGTGGAAACGAATCCGCCAAGACGTGAAAGATTTTTGTGAACGCTGCGTCGTGTGCCGACGAGCGAAGATTCGACCGCAGATGGCTGCGACTCTTTACCCATTACCTGTTCCACCCAGACCGTGGCACACAGTTGGTCTTGACTACCTGACACACTTGCCTGAGAGCAACGGCTTTAACAGTGTGCTGATTGTAGTAGACCATCTAACTCGAATGGCCCATTTTCTGCCATGTACAGAGTCGATTACTGCCGAAGAAACTGCTACTTTGTTTTTACAGGGAGTCTACCGCTTACATGGACTACCCCGTGTGCTTATCAGTGACCGCGACCCGAAATTTGTCAGCGCTTTCTGGCAGACACTTTGGAGACGCCTTGGAACGCGACTGAACATGTCTACCAGCCGACACCCAGAAACAGATGGACTGACAGAACGCGTGAACATCACGTTTCAGCAGCTTCTTCGTTGCTTCTGTTGCTATGATGGCTCCAACTAGTCGACACTTTTACCGCAAGTGGAGTTTGCGTACAACGCTTCGCGTGCACTCGGAATTGAGCACACGCCGTTCGAGGCTAACTTTGGCTTTTCTCCTAAGGAGCCTCCTGACCTACTCTTCAGCATGCGACCATCAATTCTAATTTCGCAAGACGCAACAGAACGGTTAAGCTTGTTACAGGAAGTACACAGCTTGGTACGCTCAGTGTTACAGCTACATAAGGACGAGATGCAAGCACGCACAGAACCGTCTACAGCGCCACACTTCGCTAAGGGAGACAAGGTGTCAGTCGTCACAGCAAATCTGTTTCTACGAGGACAACCAAACAGGAAACTCAGAGACAGACAGCTCGGCCCTTTTTCAGTGGAGGAGCAGATTGGAAAACACAGTTACAGATTGAAACTACCAGCGACAGTACGCTTACACCCTGTGTTCCACGTTAATAACTTACGACCCTGCTCTACTGCTCCACTACGACCAGCTCTTCCTGTGACTGTACCTGAAGGAGACGATGAGGAGTTTGACGTCTCACACATTTCTACTGTGTGCATCAAGTCGCTACCTGGGCGACGAGGCAAATATTTGCTCTTCATGACGCACTTCAGTGATGACGACATTCCACCTGTCTGGCACCGGTTGAACGAGGTGCATCGAACAATTGCGTTACAAGATTTCTTGGAGACGCCCCAATGGCGCAAGTTCGCCAAGACTCAGGCGTACATTGACTTCATGCACGCTCACCCAGCGCGCATTCCTGAGTCCCAGTAACTGCTTCAGTAAAGAAGCCAAGAACCACGGAGGTCTGCCTCGCGGCGGCCTCATTGATCTGTCAAGAGGGGGAGGGTACGAGTGTGACGAGTACAGTCCTGCAACAGTACATTGCAGGACATTGTACAGGTACTCGTTACGGATATCAATTCGTGCTTTTCCACAGGATGGACGTATACTCGTGGGTACGTCGCTACTGCAATATTGTAATGGTGCTGATGCTACAGTACGACCAGTACCTCCCGGTACGTACAGATATGCATAATTAATCTAACCAGCCAGATGACGCGCCAGAGCGAGCTCTCCAATGCATAAGGAGCCGCGTCGTGAGACCCAATGCTAGGCAGGCCGCATCTCGAGGCGAATGACGACGGTTGAGCAGCACCAACGCCTGACACGTAAGCGTAGCTTGCAGGCGTGATTGGTATGGGCTGAAACCTATTTAAGCCCAGTGCATTAGAGGGAGGTGACAGAACCTTTTAACAATTCCTTTGTTCACTTACACTAACTACTGCCCAAGTACAGTAGTGAGACATCTCTCATCAATTGCCTCTCGACAACATCAATTGCCATCTTGCAACAACAGAACTAGACAGACTAGAACAGATTTGTGCTAGCGTTTAGCTTTCAGAGGCTAACCGCCACAGGACAATAGTGGTGGACCACTGAACCGAAGGCGCGCCACCTGATGTCGAAGCGCGGAGGCAAGCGTCAAGTTTTCCATGCAAAGCCCCCATTGCAAGAGTACTTGGGAGTATGAAGGGAGCGCCCACAGTAGGGACACTAGAATTCGTGCGATCACTAGTGACTGAGACATCAACAACGAGGTGACGGTGTGGAGCCATGAAGTCTAACCACGTCACACCAATAATTTCAAATTCAAATTAGTTTGCATTTCAAAGTTCAGATCGACAAATGTGTACATAATAAAGAAAGAGATGGAAACCACCAGCAATATTTCAGAGGGGGCGGAATAAATAGAGTCCGGCGAGTTCAGCAGAAGAAGCCGCGGCAAAGTTCGAATCAATTTACTTGGTGCGCGATATAAATAAGGCCATATGAGCATCGTAGTTTCTCGTAAGGATTACGTAAAGGGTTGAATGCAGCCCTCTGCTACTCTTGCTAAACACCACCACCGCACTTGCTGCACGAGGGTATACATACATAGTACCTGTACTCGTTGAGGTCTATGTAGGCATCACCTCCGTCCGGCCTCGAAGCAGCCATCAGAAGATACCGTACCCGTACCCTACTACTACGGCCTCGAATATAATAAAAATTTTCTGATGTATTACATCATATTCAGCAACGGAGTAGCGATTCCGTACCCGTACCGGTAGCAGTTTATCATCTGATGCTCGTAATTGACGAGCAAGGAATAAGTACAAGTACGTACCGCCTCGTACGTACAATGTAGGGCTCGGTACGTGTTGTTGTAAACGTGGTACGGAACGGTCTCGCGTCAGCAAAGCCGCGGACACCTTTGTCAAACACGCGGGCGCCGCTGCCGAGACGTGACTAGATCACCGCCAGCTGGAATAACAGTCCACCGCCACGGGTACCCTTTCGACTTCGTGACCACCTCCGGACGTGACCGTCATTCCTTGCGAGCTACCCGCATACTTGATCGTTCAGTTGCCTCCGTGTGCTTGCCGTCCACCGTGCTCCTGTAGTTACGCCCTTTTGGGGTAGTACTGCAGTGATGGAGGCCATGCTGACGAGCATGCTCGGCGCCGGCGACGGCGGTGCTGCTGCTGCGGGAGGTTCGTCCGTCGCTGGCGCGGGAAAGGACGGCGCAACTCCGGCGGATAGTGACGAGGCAGAGCAGCCGTCTATGGAAGACCTCATGGCACTCCTTCAAATGTATGAGAAAAACCCACAGGACGCACCGCCCGAGCTTGGGGTATGTCTCCCCTAGCCCGGCTCTCCCTCTTCTCGCTTCCCCACCTTACACTCGTCCGCCAGTAAGGATCGCCTCCGTTGTACATTTTCGCCGGGTAACCACCGTTGTCACAGCTCTCGTCAACTCGTCAGCTGTCCCTTGAACTATCCGAAAGTTCCGCGTTCGCAGTTCGTACCCTGTCTACTTCGGCCCTAGCTCCTTTCCGGCTCCCAGCTCCCGTGACCGTATACTTCACCGCAGCACGGTGCTGTGTGCCGATTCGGCGTTGCACAGATTCTCGACCTGCCTCGGCTCTGACGATACACTACCGCTGTTTTGGACTTTGCCTGGCAGGAACTCTTGAAGGCCGTTCGACAGCAGAAAGGGGAAGCCACCGCGGCGGATAAACAGGCGGAGGGACAGGACATAGTTCCAGAGCCTGGGTCAGCCCCCCTCGTGCCCCCTATTTCACTATTTTACTGTCGAGTGCTGTTACGTCACAAGTATTGAAATCATAATGATGTCAGTTATGACGCTAGTATTGCAAAAGGAAAGGTTTAGCCATCTAATGGGCTTATGTTTGGGTGTGCACAGCGTTTTTTAAAGCCTCATGGCCATATTCTGAAGCTGGTGCTAAGACTGCACAAGCTCCAGTTTGGTGGAATTAATGAAAATGGGCAGCCCTTTTGGTGGTTTAGCTTGGGTTGAAGATCAGGGTCTTCGCAGGGGGGGCTGGGAGTGACTGCAGGACCTCGCACCCACGCGCTCACCCGCTCACCCCTCCGTGCACCTACTTTCACATGTTCAGTAAATATATGACAAATACTCAGAATTGCTGTTTCAATTAAAAGAAATGCGCCCGATAATTTTGGATTTGTTGATGTTCAAGTGAATAGTGTGAGGATGGAATTGCTGCTGGTGCTACTGGTGCTGGCTGACACACGCCGGGTGCTATTGCCCCTCAGGTTTGTGATTAAGACGGTGGATGATAAGGGCGGAAAGGTGTTTATCAACATCTGTGGGAGTGACAAGGTGGCGCCGCCGGGGGCGCGCTGGGTGGACGGGCAGGTGCCAGAGGAGGTGCAGCGCGCTCTGGATCAGGGGAATGAGGCAGATGAGGCAGCGCAGCAGGCGCTGAGGTGTCCCATCTCGCTGGGTGAGCCGCGCGTGGATATGGACAGGAAAGGCGAGGCGTGTACCGTCTTTGACTGCGTCTTTAACGATGAGGTGGCGAGCACCGCGAGCAAGGGACACCGACAGCTAAAGAACTTTATCATTGAGCTCGCTCTGGGGTGGATTCAACACAAGGTGGGCAGGGCGACCTCACACGCGGAGGGGGGGGGTGTCTTGTTTCGGGCGGCTTTTACTTTCCTGTATACAATTAGCTTACTCTCTCACTCACTGTTGCACACAGGCAGTCACACCCACTCGTGCTCGGGCAAATTTTGCGCCAGACAGACTCACACCTATATTATGTACAGCACCTGTCACACGTTCCGCCACTCACACTTCCACTCAGAAACACCTGAAACACAAACACACATGCAATCTCACATTTTCCCACTCCCCACCCATACACACACCTTCACTCCCCCTCATTGTCTCACCCACCCACACACACAAACGCGCACACGTGCGCGCGCGCGCACACACACACACACACCTGAACAGAGACAGACACAGACACAAAACATGTTTAAAAGGATTTATTAGTCTCCATAGCTGATGTGTACTGCTGACACAGCATCAGCATCGGATGGTCGCTGAGCGAATGTGCATTTTCTTTCTCCCGGCTTTGTGTCTCTGCAGCACAAGGTGGTGCTGGACCCCAAGTACAAGCTGCCGCGCATGCGCTACAAGGGCGAGCACGTGGAGAGCATGCGGATACGGGTGGACAAGAAGGCGCTTGTTGAAGAGGTGGCCGGGGGCGGGGGAGAAGAGGAGGAGGAGGCCGTATTTCCGCTGGTCACCAAGCCTATCCCCGCCACAGTTGCACGGCCACCGAAAAACGTAGATGTGGCCGTGGCATCGTCCGCGTCTGAGGAGGGCGTGGGAGGTGGGGCTGGGCGGTTGGTGCACAGCCTGGATTTTGTTGGGCGCCCCGCGGTGGGGGTGGAATTGAGGGTGAGGACGCCGGAGGGGGGAGCGGCGCTGGACGCGGGGAGTCTGGTGTGCGAGGTGGGCGGGGAGCAATGCTACGTGAGCGCGCGAGGGTACGCGCCGTTGGCAGTGCGGACGCCCTTTTTCGTGGCGGCGGAGGGAGGCGAGGTGCTGCTGGACGCGAGGAAGGGCGAGCTGCTCATCACCCTCCCCTTCCGTCCCTTCCAGTCGGTGCTGGAACAGGTGAAGACTGCCCCCATTTTAAGAAGTGAAGTCAGTGAAATACGCACCGATATGCACTGAGCAACCTCATGCACGATATCCCCATACACAAACATGCAATAAACGCACAATTTCTAATATTTAGCGGCAAGATTATTATTTCGAGTAACACTGCCTTGTCAAGAGAAAACGTCGAGGGGTAATACCGCCATACAGGACCTTTGAGATGCAGGAAGAGGACTCCATAAAACACAAGTTCCATAAACCAACAATTTCTTGGTTAGTGAGGAACAAACTACCACAAACGCCAGGTTTGCTGTGGCAAAGTCGTATTATTTTCGCCGTTATTACTTCTGAAGTCGGGCTTTTAAGAGGAACCAGGGAAAGCTGTGATGCTCTTGTGTATCATGGTTGAATTTAAATGGTTTGGACACTTTTTGAAAAAGGTTGTCAAATGTATATATCAGGAACGGGTGTGAAAATCTACTCGTGCAATATTCATGTGCATGCCCGTATTGTATTGATAGCCGGAGGTTTGCAACGGATGAGGGGAGACGTCTTTTGCGGTCTACTGACCCACCCCCCTCGCTCCCCTCTTGATTTGCGCTCAGATGAGGAAGGAGGCGCCACACAAGTTTGGCGAGCTCGGCCTCTCCAGCGATGCCTACTTAGAGCTGGAGCCCTGACCATCACCACCTTTATTTCACCCTCAAGCGAATTAAGGATGCTCAGCCTACTAATATACAAATCTAAACCCGCGCGTTGTAATATTAAATACTCTTACTAAACGCAGCCGTGCGGGATGCTCCCAGTACCAGGGTTAGGTGACACCGTTGCGAAACACGGTCGCAGCAAAACTTAACTCAGCACAGCAGGAGTGATGGGATAGAAGAGAGGGGTGGGGGGGGGGGGGGGGGGGGGGTGGGGGGAGAGGGGGGGGGTAATGGGTGGAACAAGAATTGGTGGGGATTGATTGCATGCAAGTTTTTACATTTATGAGAGAGCATGAGCTCACATTTATCCGATTATGTATGACACCGAACTTGTTATTTGGGTGCGAAACAAGCCTTACACAGCGCAGCAGAGAGAGAGTGAGAGAGACGGGTTGGGGGGGGAGTTGGCTATGAGGCGTTGATATGGAGTGTGTAGCCATTGGGGAAGGCTGAAAATAGTTACACTGCAGGTGAATGAGAGAAAAAGGGGAGTGGGGAGGTTGCTGTCATGGGAATTAGGTCGGCTATGCTAAAAACTACAGACACCGTCCGCTGAATGGGGCCAAACAGTGTGGTGTCCATTGCTCCGTCCCTACATTGGGTGGCGACTCTTAAGGCAGAGGGGGCGCGGCTCAGTCGTCGCGGCCGCCGGCGAGGAGGGAGAGGACGCGGAGGATGGAGGTGTACATCCAGACCAGCGTGACGAGGAGGCTGAAGGCGGAGTACCACTCCATCCACTTGGGTGCCCCCTGCCACGCTGTGCTCCGAATGTCGTCAAAGTCAATGAGCAGGTTGAAGGCCGCGAGCGCAGTGGAGACGAGACCAACTGCCAGCGCGAGAGGACCTGCCCGATGGGTGGGTGGAGAGCAACGCAGCACAGGTTTCAGAAAAGAGTTGCATTTCATCAATTAGGTGCGCATCCATGGCTGTTATTAATGAAAGCAAAGGAATGATGTGATGGCAAGAATCAGATTTAGTGAGAGGACTAACAATGCACCAATGCCTGAACATTTCATTTCCGGTGATGGCAGTCAGAACCAACCGCCGCGCCGCGTCAAATGAAATGACTCCCAGAGAAAAAAGACAGGCCCACAACATATGGGCGGGGTTTCTGTTTTCCACTTCTCACATTAAATATTTTTTATAATGAGACATATTTCTCAGAAACAAAACACATCTGGAACATAGAGCCGTGGTATCTATTCTTCCTTTCTCCCGAACATGCCCATTACTCGCTACCGCTCCACTAAACTGGAACCTAACTGGCATCCGACAAAAGCGAGGGGACACGCGAGATCCTCACAGGCCATATGAAGTGGTCCATTACACACTTGACTCACTTTCTGCCTTGACACACTGACAACGCAATGGAACATCTCACTCGCCACACAACCATCAACGCCCCCGACAAGCACATGTACGAACCACAAAAGCTGTACGCTAGAGGTGTAGGTTGAATGCACTACCGAGCTGACTAAAGGCGAAGAAAAATTCCGATGACATCAGATATCGCGCAAAAATAGACACAAAAACTGAGCAAACAAACCATCACATTCATCTAAATCGCAACTAGTACCGGCACGTTGCGGAACTGGCTTCCTGCTTATGCTTTTGCCCAACAGTATCTATCCATCTCCATTAACCCCTCTAAAGGACAAGCACACAAACGCAGATACATATACGCACACGCGCCATAATCCGCCCAGAGTAACAACCACACACACACACACAAACACGCGCGCATACATTCGCATCCCCCCCCCCCCCCCCCCCCCCCCCCCTCCCCCGGCGCTCTCTACGTCGAGTATTGAGTAGAGCACTGTCCAGCCCGTCACTCACCTGAGGCCATAGGGACGGGGACGCCGCAGAGGCGCAGCAGCATCATTGCCAGCATACCAAGGAAGAACCCTCCGGTAGCCATGTACACCATGGAGCGGAAGCCCTCAGTGACGGAGATGCTTTTCGTTTTGAAGGCAGCCAACAGTGCGAAGAGCGTGCCAAAGGTGGCCACCAGCGCCTGAACCACAATGCCGGGGTACATGAGCTCCATGAAGGCTGACATGCCGCCCAGCGCGAGGCCCTTCGCGATGGCGTACACCGGCGCAGTGACGGGCGACCAGTGCGGCATGAACATTGTACCCAGCGCCACCACAATGCCTACGATGCCCGACACTGTCACCAGGACAACACACAACACCACACCACACCACACTATCAGTACCATGCCTGCATGTAGCGCTCACGTGACATTCACCTCGATGTGACTGACGACAGAAGACAAAAGTGGATATGTATTTGTACATAATTTTTGTACGTATTTATGCATGTATGCAATTTTGAATGTATGTGCGTATGCAAATGGGTAAAATGGATTAACGCGTGTGTGTATGAATGAAGGTATATCGATGTATGTATGGATGTATGGCTGAAAGTGTATATGTATGCAAGTATGTATGGATTATCTATCTATGTATGGATGTATGGATGTATGGCTGGATGTATGATCATGTATGTGAGTGTGTATAGGTATGACTGTCTCTATGTATATGTGTTTCTGCGAGTGTGTGAAAGTGTGTGTGTTAGGTATGTATGTATGTATGTACGTATGTATGTATGTGTATCTATGTATGTATGTACGTGTGTGTGTGTGTGTGTGTGTGTGTGTGTGTGTGTGTGTGTGTGTGTGTGTGTGTGTGTATTTATCTGCAAGTGTGTAAATGTCTGCATATTGGCATAACCAGGAAAAGGTGGAAAACGAAGTAGGAGAGTAGGAGGGAGGAGAGGGTAAGGGAGAGGGTGGTGCTGCTAGGTTATAGGGTAATATTATCGTGCTACACACAGCACACACCTTGCGTCATGGTCATGACCGCTGCTCCCGCCATAGCGCCCGTGTAGACTTGGCTCCAGGTGAACGCGGCGGCGGTCATAGCCAGCACCAAAGTGAGCGCCGTCTTATCCACGGCCCCGCTCACCGTCATCTCGCCGCTGTCGACCCCGCCGCGACGCATGGGGCTCGAGTACTCCGCTTCCTGGAACCTTCCGTGGTTGAGCATCGGGTTGCTGGAGCCCGCCTGCATGGCGGCCACCCGGACCGCGCCAACTCGTCGTCCAACGACCGCACCAGATCGTACGATCGGCGAGGCGGAGAGCGCAGAGCCCGGAAGCGGCCTCCCGGACAGACACACGCTCCTGCCGCTAATTGTCGCGACCCTGCATCGCGCGGCCGAGAAGCTGGTAGACGGGCGTGCCATGGTGGTTGGGACGGCAGTCATCGCGGTTGCTGTTTATACCTGAGTTAAACAGCGAAGCAAATGGGCGGTGCTGAAACGTCAACGTACTGGTACTTATACAATCTCCGAAGTACTGCGGCGGGCTGTGCGGTGATACATGGTTGGGCGAGTGGGGCCGTTGTTGTCGTAGAACGACGCGGCGAGACAAAGGGCGCTCTCACCTTTGACTATGTGCCTTGATTTCGAACGTAGAGGGGGGTGGTGTGGGCTGGCGGTAAAGTGAGCTGCTGCTGCAGGGCGGGGGCCGCGACGAGCGGCGGAAGATTCGATTGATCTGAGTTCGCAGCAATTGGTTTGTGTGTGTGGCAGGTGAGGGTTGCCGCGGGAAAAAATAATGTAAGGATTATGATAAAAGTACGGTGCGGACGTATGAGCAGCATGCCGTGACTGTGCTGCCTGAATTCTCCGAACGTACCAAAGATAATTTCAATTGTCCGTGAAACGACTCCATCCGTACAAAGACAGATGGGTGGAATGGTGTGCCGATAATCCGTAGCGATAGTTTTTTTCGGAGAGTTCCGCGTAAATATGTATCCTCTTTCGCGGATATGGTGGCAAAGTACACCTAAGAGCGGGCCTTAAACAAGGTCCGTAAATATGTATCATCGGGATTACATGATAAAAAGCAACAGAGCAGCGGCATCCAGGCGCTTGATTGCAGATGAGCGGCGCGCGATTGTATCAGGCAGTATATACTGATTTTAAATAAATATCGACTGTCGCTATACCGGTACCCCGTACCCAAACGATTATTAACCTTTATTAATTGGAATCAAAAATATAATTTTAACCGAATACACTGTCACTCTGCGTAAATATTGATTCAATTATGTGGCACATTAGTATTTTTTCGCGCTGAAATTGCCCCGCTTTCTGTGAAGCGACACCGGCGTCTACAATTTCCAGCGACACACACCGTCTACACTTCCGCCACGACAACAGCTGTCCACACCACTTTCCACTTCAGTTCAGGCGTGAACAGAAACGACGCTGTATCTTCTGAGCAATAATTATCTGCAAGCGTCTATTAGCCTGGGCGCTGATTATCGCCCCTTTGATCACCACTGACCATTTATTCTGTTGGTACTCCGCGCGATCTTCGCTCAGCGACTCAGCCAACAACTCACCACCTCAAACTCCTCCTCTCCCCACACCGCCCTACCAAACATGTACTCCAGCAGCACTTTGTCGAAGGCCACATCACGATCAGTGTGCAATGATAGAAGACTCCAACCCGTCGTGGCGAGTACACGCCCGCTCAGTGCAGTGGGTGCGGTGCCTCTTCCGCGACTCGGCAGCCCAAATAAGCTCCGGATAAGGCTCAGCAGCGCAGGCCGGGCGTCAAAGCAGGTGGGCAGCACCACTATTCACTCACCCGGATTAAACGCCATAAGGATGACTAAAGTTCTCAACTATAGTCCGGTCTGTAATCAGTGCGTGTACTGTTGATGGGCTCCGTTTGTCCATCTCTCCTGACGCTATTCAGAGTTCTGTAAATTCTTCGCGATTGCGGCGTCGGCGTTGTCGCCCCACAGCGCCCACCTACGCGTGTGCCCAGCTCTTGACCTTCCGCTCTCGACGCCTGTTTTCCAAAATCAAACAAGCGCACATCGTTGAGTGCATTCCCTCGCTGCGCCTGACGTTGGTCAGCAGGCTGGCCACCACCCACCGACAATTCTGCCGAGTTAACCCTATATATGAAACCCTGAGCTAAACCCCGTAAACCGCGACCACCTTGGTTTTATCTTGACATTTTGTCCCACGCTGCTCTAGTCCCATCGATTCAATGAACGTCAAGCATCCTTCTCGTAATAGACTCGGAGTTCTGCCGTCTCTGGGGATGAGCAGCGGTGGAGGGGTCACTTAAGGGTCGCATCCCAACCTGTTGAAACCCTAAATTATGTTTCAAACCCTATGTAAATGTATTCTGATTTTGCAAGGCTGCGGTTGCTTGTTCTGCTCAGCAGCCGTCACAACGTCTGCGCCCCGTGGCCGCGCTGCCCGCGGTCACTCTAGCTGCCGCGATGCCGCCGCCAGCGCAGGCGGCGATGTGGATGTTCCTTGGGATAGCGACCGTAGGCGCCGCTGCGGTGTGCGCTGTCGGATATGCCGCTGAGCAACGCGCCAAGGCGGAGCAGCTTGAGGGTGCGGCCATAAACACATGTTTCTATTTTTTTGTTTATGACATTCTCAACCCGTATGTTAACTTTCAAAATACGCAATACGGGTGCATCATGCGCAACACGAATATGTATTATTGTCAGTAGGTGGCGATTGTTATTGATTTATACTAGACGCCTGCAGCAGTGCCTGGATGCCTTTCTACTGATCACACACACACACACACACACACACAAAATACACATACGCAAAATGCGCACATTGAGAATACGCACAATTCCCCCCCCTCCCCCCCCCGTCACACGCACATTTTGATACACGCGTACACACCCACACTCACATACACACACACACACACACGCAGACACATACACACACATACCATCGCACACACACAATTACTAATACACATACTCACAGCCCCACACACACTCACAGAAACACACACCTTCGCCCTCCCCCTCCCCCCCCCCCCCCTCAACACACACACACACACACACACACACGCACACACACACACACACACACACACACACATACACACACACACACACACACACACACACACACACACACACACACACACACACACACACACACAAGAAAGTGCGGACGCGCACACATGAGTATTTATGGAAATTGATGCTGTAGGGATAGGCCCTTCCGTGAGCAATACAGTATTATCATGACAAATACTTAAAATACTGCGTCTGTACCCATCTTAGCCATGCCTAGCAGTGAAGGGCGAATGCACCTGTACCTTTGCGCAGTTTATCATGAAGATCACATGAGTCACTAGCACTGAACGGACGAAGCATCAGAAACGCCAACCTTATTCACGTTCCTAACTGTGATGTCGCATGCCACGTACCCAATCAAATCGAACCCACGACACGGGACAGACACACGGACAGAGACAGGTATGTTCTTGTGGGGGGGGGGCTATGTTGTGATGCAAACTGAGGATCACTATCAATCGCAAAATAAATGCATCTGAAAAGGAATTGTTCGAAACACAGTTGGGCCTGGGCATGATTTCTCAATGAGTGACAAATTCTTTTAGCTTTCTACGCGTTCACATGACGTCCGCATAATTTGCGACCATACCAGTATCACGGTGAACGATGAAACTGTGCCTACTGCGCAACCTCTAGAGATCCCACAGGCCTCACCCATGAAATTTCCTGGATACCTGTTATGCAACATTATGTATACCAAACTTACTTTGATGTAGCGCTTTGTCTAGATTAGTCGGAATTGATTTATTAGATGTTTGATATTTTTGTAGTTTTGATTCAAATGGTCGATGCTGCAACCATTCATTGATAGACCTTTCCATTGCTTGTATTCTCTTGATTTTGTTCCGAGCATCCACCCTGCTACAGGTGCTTTACGCCGTTTCAGCGTAGAATTGGTAGCAGCGCCGGAAAATGTTCTCAATTGTATGAAATACAAAATCGCAAAATGTCTATTCGAATATCGATTCGTATTTTTTTTGCTTGCTAAGGTATGCATTTCGCTAAGAAATTGCAATACGAAGCAAAGCAGAGCTGAGAGGTGTGAGCTATGGATGCACATATTATGAAGAAAATTTAACATGAACACATAATAAGGGGATAAGTTTGTGCACAATACACTCATAAACACATAGTTGAATCATTTTTGTAATTCGGCAGGTGCGAAGGAGCAGCCCGTCGCCGCAACAGCCGCTGCAGGTAAGGAGAAGAGGGACGCGGTGCTGGTGGTGGGGTCCGCTGGGAAGTTGGGAGCGGAAGTGACGGCGGCTCTGCTCGCGGCGGGTCGCTGTGTTGTGGCGGCGGGAAGGCAGTCGGACGAGTCGGCGCTTGAGGCTGCGCTGGCGGAGGCGGGGCTGAAGGCAGGCGCGGCGTCGGTCAGTGCCCTCTGTCCTTCCCCCCCCCCCCACCACCGTCGGTCTGCCCCGAGCCGTTGCTTGTCGCTCCCCACCTAGTCAACCTATCTCTGGCTAAGTATGCTAATTTTAATTACACCGTATATTATTGTCCGACAGTTTATACGTTTTTCCTGACATTGTTTTTCTCGTATATAATTGTTCCCTTTTCTGATTTTTTTATCGTTCCACCACCTAGATAGGAGTCGGTCTTTTTCGGCCTCAGCCGGTGTGATCATTTCTGGGCTTGTTTGTTCTTTTCGATTTCGGATACTTTTGATTGATTGTATTTTGGTCGTTTTTGGTTATTCTGATTCTTTGCGCATTCATTCATTCGTTTAGTCTTGTAAATAAGTTATCTCATCTTGAACCCGCTGCCATGCTTCGTACCTGTACCCGTACCAGGTGGGCGACGGCTACCTGCACTTAGCGCCCGACGTCGACATCTCCCGCCCCGAGACACTTTCGCGAGAGCTGTTCCGCGGCGTCGCACAGGTCGTCGCAGCGGTCGGCCCGCGGTTCGGGAAGCAGGCCGACGGCAGCATGGGGTGAGTCGCTCACCGGTCACCACTCCGCGGCCCGCTCAGCGAAGTGTGTTAACACATGGTTCAAAGGTCCAATCATTATTTACTTACCGATTTTCAGGTAAGCGTATGATCATTATTTATAGGCGAAATTTCCCAGCACCTGATGCCAGTCACTTCTGTCAATCGCTAGTTGGCGCACATTTTTCCAATTGTCCATCATTAATACCGAGGGTACACATAGGGCAAGTGGCTTATCAAATGATGATTAGTATTTAGAGCGCACATTTAGGTTATTTATGGCTTAGATAAGCAAGTATGATACCTCTGATTAAATTGTTTTGTCATAATGAAGCAATAATCATTTAAGTTCACGAGAGTAAGCCATGTGTGCCAAGTTTCTGTCAATGAAAATCCCTTTGCATGTCCTATGACAGTCATTTGCATGCTCTCTGCCTTTACCTCCCGACTTTTTTTTAGGGTTCGACTTACTTTCAACGGCGGTTTAGTAATTTCCACGATAACCCACCAACGTCTGTTTCCCTAATCATTATATGATTCTTGTCATATTATGAAACAAAAACTTGAAACAGCAGTTGCCAATCACTCCGAAAATGAGCCAATGATATTGACCGGGCACAAAAGATCAACAAATACTACAAACAAGCGGACACATGTTAACAAAAAACGGGCGAATATTGTTATAAGCATAAGATTAATACATCACCCGAATCGGGTTTTGAACCGGTTGCCCTCGCCCCTCTTCCTCCGCGTCACTATCATCAACAAGAAGGTGTCCCGTGAATATTGCGCTGACTTGTTTTGATTGTCTTTGCTGTCTAATATTGGCAGGTTTGGTGCGGGGAGCAGCCCGGCGGAGGTCGACGCGGAGGGCGTGGCAGCGCTGGTTGCCGCGGCGCAGGCGCATTTGCCCTCCGTCGGCACTCGGCGCAGCACCGCCGAAGTGCTCTCACTCGCAACGGAGGAAGACGTTCAGGTGGGCGCCATACCATTCGGCGAATTTCATACATTTCTTGGAGTACCCAGCATTCATCCGCAGGCTGTCGTCTATTTTCGCGACACTATCTGAAACATCCACTGTAAAAATGCATCCGCCGGACAACGCGCCCTCTGACTACAGGCAATTTTTTTTCGTGAAATGACATGAACTGACTGCAGCAACTATTTATGTCGGTAGATAAAACATAAAGTGCAGAACAGTTGTAATTAGTGCGCGTCAAACCACGCGTGCGTCCGGACTGCTTTGGTTATGGGATCATTCGTCGCCGAGCTGCCTGGAGTATGAAATGTTGTGCTCTGTGTTGCGCGTCGACGATTTTTTTCGCTGTCGTGCGATTAGTTCTACTTTCAACGAAGGGCCTTTCGCCCCCTCTTTGCGGCTCGCGCACAATTCCCGACGAACCGCGACTCTCGGAAACCGCGAGAGCTGCAGGCCTGCGCTACGTTTTGTAGTGACAAGTCTCGTTACTGTACCACATTACTATGCAACTGCGCTTCCTGCCAATTGAGTGCGATTTTCTGCGACTCGGATATCAGAAGTGGGTACTCGTCAGAAGTGGATATCGTCAGTGCAGCTGGAAAAGACGCACACCCGCTTGCGACCCATCCTCCTTTTCCTCTTTCCTCCTCGATTCACTTTCATTCATATTTTGCTGATGCGAGCCGTGCCTTGCCTCGGCTCGGCTCGCGGAACGCGCCATTCTGACGAGTCGCTTGTTTTCGGTCTCTGCACTGCCGGGGACAGCGTTGGCGGCCGCTCAATGACGTCATCATGGGCGGACAATCCTCCTCGGGCATGGAACTGCTAGCGAACGGGGAGGACGGGAGCGCGGTGTGGTCCGGGACCGTTATCGTCGAAGTGCGCCGCTCCAATTTATTACCCCGCCCTGTTGTGTTTCTCCTGTCGCGTTTGCCTGTATAATTTATGATAATGATGTCAAATTATATATACATGCGCATCATTAGATTAATTTGTTATGTTATGCCTTGTGCAACTTTAAGAACATGGTTGCGCCGTGCTGTTTAATACGTGTAGGGTGGCGGCTTTTGTGGGCTCCGAACGGAGCCCGCAGATCTGAAGCTCGACGACTTTGATGGGATCCGCCTGCGAGTGAAGGGAGGCGGGCAGCGCTTCAAGCTCAACCTTAAAACGGTGCCACCTTGGTTTCCCCAAACCTCCTCATTCGTCTGAACTTCGATGAGAGGGTGGCAACCAATTTGAATTAACATGCATCATTTTTGCAAAAAATATTCAACGACAATTAAGGTTAAAATGTTTGCGTCATTGGAATGGGGACTCATGCGGTGGTGAGGAATTTTATATTGCGCTTTAGGTTTTTGCGAAATTTCTCTGTCGCTAAATGCTGTTCCTCGCACAATGTGTGCAACGTGAAAATGTGTTATTTCTCGTGCAAGGGAACGTTTTCCCCAAATTAGGGAAAGAAATCTCACAAAAATTGTCTAACATGGCACGATTTTTTTGCTTTTGATATGTGTATGTATACGGAACGCAAAAAGAACTGAAGACTACTCGCCGCATACTGGATGTTGTTCCAAGTGGCCGGGTTGTATGTGTTTTGTGTGTACTGTAAGGTCGCACGTGCTCTATCTGACAGACGCGCGTCTGTTACTCCCCGACCTGGGGGACACAGGAGGAGCAGATGGACGTGCCGGAGAGCACATACCAGGCGTGCTTTAACACGGTGGAGGGGGAGTGGGTGGAAGGTGCGCTGCTTGACGGACCCCCTTTCAGCAATATACGTACCATTCCCAGTGTGTAACAATTACTTCCTGGCGCGACCCTACAAACGCCGGTGAATATGCGAAGAGAACTGTCATCGATGAACATCGCATTTTGTGCGGTCAAGAATTCAACGCAATATTTATGTTTAGAGGCGGCCGAGGAGTTGCAAATGGAATAAATTGAATTTCAGATCATCAGGCAAAGCCTAAAAAATAATGTAGCGTATATCCTGAAAGACGAGTATTGTAAGTAATTGGTTATTTCATGCAAAACGCGCACTGCAACTGTCACGCTTAATTCAGAAGTGCACCCGTACTCATTGGATTTGGACACACATGTGAAGAAGTGAAGGCGGATGTGAACCATGTTGACATAGGCACAAACGGATAGGAAACCAGAGACCCGCGGATTTGGCGATGATATACGGAGTAATACCTCCTTTCTTGTTTTTTACTTTGAATAATACCTTGAAACTCGGCGAACCGAATGGGCGCGCGTTGAGTAGATCATTGTACGGGTAAAGTATAAAACGTGAAAAATGATAATAAACCGACCTAATAGAAACAAGTATTAATTAAGGTAAGACATGCCACTAAAAAAAAGCTGCTCTTAATAAATGGTCTTGAGGGTTTTCCACACCGCGCGTACTTTTCGTGGTATTCTTTCGTGGCGTTTTCGGAAACTTTGTCTGAGGCTACTGAATGACTTCATCGCTGATGGCGCCACGCAGTGTTCCTCCCCTGGCACGAGTTCCGCTGCGTGAAGCGCGCCTCCTTCGACCCCTCCGGCCCTCCCCTGGACCCCGCCCACGTCCGACAGGTCGGCCCCGTGTACTCGCGATTCGAGTTCAACGGCCTCCCCAACCCATTTTTCACGCCCGGCGAGTTCCGCCTCCTGCTCGACGGCGGCGTCAGTGGGTACAAGGACCCACGCCCCGAGTTCGTGCTGGTGCGCCCCTCCCCGCCCTTCCTTCCTTCACTCGTAGCAGTGCATTAACGACAACTTCGGAAAGCCAATAACTTGGAATTTACTTTGACGATAGTTATATTAGCGAGCTAATTGAAAAGGTACCGCGATAACAATTTATGATGTAAATCGATACAGGAAATTTGGTACGCTGTCTTTAAATTTGCAATGTCCCCGATATTTCATTTATTCATATGCTGCGCTTGTTTTCGTGTCTCGACGCTGTCAGCAGTATTCGCCATGTGTGTCGGTCGCTATGCATATTTCATGCTTGCATTTACGGAATAGAGTTTAGTTCCGCCGGAATTATGTTCCGTTCCTTTCGGAACAGTGTTCCGCTGAATTCAGCTGAATTCCGTTCCGGCGGAACTGAATGCCTAGAAATCGACTTCCACACAAGACTGGGTTTTCCCTCCTTTCTTCCTTTTTGCTTGGTGGTTTCCACTTCGTTTTCCTGTAACGGATTTTTTTCCATTAACGGGTGGTTCATTCCATAAAAGATGCGGTATTTTTTGGCGTCAGTGTCAAATTGTGCAGTATGTGTGCCCCAGCGTTCCACGCTGTAATGTCGTATGGCGTGCAAACTTATGAACGCGACACGGATCAGCTACCTTTGATGGGTACAAGGATTACAGGTGCCCGCAGTGACGTGTGCTCACATAGGTGCATGAAAACTATCTTACGCGGATGATATGGCAAATTTCAGTGAAGAAGAGTGCCTAATACTGTAGACTGATAAGCAAAAAGAGATAAACCCAGGCACTTACCTAAACTTACCTAAACTTACCTAAACCTTAAACTACAGGCACTTACCTGTGGCGTGCGTTCAAAGGGGGAACATATCATAAGAGTATACCGTAGTTGTGCCTTGTGACAATGTCTATTTGTTGAACGCACGCACACACACACACACACACACACACACACACACACACACACACACACACACACACACACACACACACACACACACGTGCTTGTCCTTGTTTAGGTGCACCTTAGTAAAGTGATTGTATGCACAACGGAAAGGACCGACTTGTGCACAGTATAGTATATACTGGATTTACTCTAGCCCGTATTTGATGAATTTTGGTTTGTTGTGGAAAACATCCACAGGTTTCATCAGCGGGTGTGGAGCGGAACGCGCGGATCGGGGATGATCAAGAAGCGCGGGCTCGCGACATCCCCATCCTCCGCCTAAATCCCGGCGGAATCCTGAATGCCAAATACGACGGCGAGTGCGCATTGCGCGCGTCCCGACTTGCCTACACCATCATCCGGCCCACAGGTGACCCCAACCCACCTCCCTCTCTCTCAAGGGCTCCCCTTCATTGCAAGTTAAAGTCGTGCAAAGTGGTGATGGAACCCGCATAGAAATTATGCGATTAATGTCGCATTCAAATCAATTTGATGGGGGTATCTTGATACTGAGAATTGCGTGTGTGCGTGTGTGTGTGTGTGTGTGTGTGTGTGTGTGTGTGTGTGTGTGTGTGTGTGTGTGTGTGTGTGTGTGTGTGTGTGTGTATGTGCATTAGTATGTGTGTGTATGCGTGTGAGTATGTAGTGAGAGCATGATAATTTTTTTCATGTGTGGGTGACTATGTGTGCGTGTGGCCGAGCGTGTGTGTGTGTGTGTGTGTGTGTGTGTGTGTGTGTGTGTGTGTGTGTGTGTGTGTGTGTGTGTGTGTGTGTGTGTGTGTGTGTCTATTTGTTTGTGTGCGCGTGTCTTCGTTATAGTATGTGTATGTGAACGTACGAGCGTGCATGCGTGTGTTTTTGTATTATTGCTTGCGTATGCGCTTAATTGTGTATTTGTGAGCGTGATTATTTTGTCTATGTGTGTATGTGTGACTTTGACTGTGTGTGTTTGTGTGTGCGTCTTTGTTTTGCTTCGTGCATGTGTGTGTGTGTGTGCGTATGTGTGTGTGCGTGTGTTTGTATTTGTATTAATATGTGTGTCTGTGTATTAGCAAGATTGTGTTTGTCTCTGTTTGTGTGTGTGCATGCGTTTGTATTTGTTTGTCCGTGGGGGGCATGTGTATGTGCGTGTGCGTGTGTGTTAGTATGTGTGTGTGTATGTGTGTGTGTGTGTGTGTGTGTGTGTGTTTCAATGGGTTTAATTAACGCTGGGAATTTGAGCATGTTAAATGTTTATGCTTCTCTGAATGCATGCTTGCATGCGTCAACACACATAATACGAAATAGGAACTCGACACGAAATAATGCTGGATCGCACGATTTTGTAAGATACACAGATGCGCATTTTAACGTCACATTATCAAATTTTATTACCAGCGTCGGTCCATAACTAGCTCAAACAAATTACACGAAACATTATTCGGGGCTGACATAAGAGATCAATTCGTCCGATGCTGCAACAACCTCAAAATGAGCAGCTTCTCTTATTTATTACCGGCTGACTGCCTCTCCCGTAACCGTACTATGTCGCGTCAGGCTTGGTGCAGCCGAAGGAGGTCGAGGAAGAGGAGGAGAAGGAGGAGGGCGGCGGGGCACGAGGCTGCCGAGTGTTGGATCTTGGCCAAGGAGACGTCGTCTCGGGTAAGATCTCTCGTGGCGAGGTGGCTCGACTGGTGGCCACCGCTCTGTCGCTGCCCGAGGCGGTCGGCAAGACGGTCGAGGTGACGCCCCGGCCCCACGTGTCGTCACATCCCAGTTTGTTTAGGGTTTAGGATTTTAAACAAACCTCTACCAGTGAATCCGGCTTCAACACTGTGTAAACTACTACTAGCGGCCAGTGTAGTGTCTAGCCGGTATATTTCAAGTCAGGTTGTTCTGAAACTGGAGGTGCCGATATTCCGTATTAGCGGCACATGAATTTATTTCTGCGTGTGGCAGATATTAGAAGTCCCTCTTTGCACTCAATGTCGCATCATATTTTGGGGGCATGAAACACACCTATTAAATAATGTTATTCTGGGCGGTACCCATTTAGTAGCCTGTTAGGGTGTTACTCTGGGTACCCTCGGTCCCCAGTTAGGGTACGCAGGGTAGGGTAGCATAAAACGATATCGTCATTATTGTAGCCGATATTTCGGAGTGATGCGCTTTATTTTATCATAGCGATGAATCTATACCATCCCCCTTTCCCTGCCCTCGTGTCTATGTTACTTTCTTACATGAAACCCGTCTCTAACCCTAACCAATTCAGCTTATGGTACGTTACCCTCAACCACTTCATACCAGGATGTTTATTTTTTGTGCCGAGCTCAATCGAGCTGATGGTACGTGATACACGGATACAGAGACAGTGAGGCAGACAACCATAGCTGTTGCAGTTCGGGATAGGAAAAATAAACGAATGAGGTGACAAACAAAAAAGCATTATTTGCCTTTTTTGTTTGGATTAGCAACTAGGCTTATATGTATAGATAGCGAATGTTGATCTGCGTCGTAGCGAATCTTAAAGGGCTGCGTGTTTATCTTGTTTTAAAAATCGTTTGTCAGGAGTGAACAATTGTAAGTGTTCATTCACTTAAGAGTGTATACATTTTAATTTTTTCCTTTTTTAACAAGTTTTTGTTCTGTACAGGCGCGGCGATGCGAGGCGGCCGACAGCCTCGGCCGTGTGACAAACGAGAAGGAGCTAAAGGCGCTCGTCTTGAGCACTCACGCAGGTAAAATGCAATGCCACAAAACGCGCCGTGGTTGCTTACTACATCTCTGTGTAACGCCACGTCATCAACTGCAACGACTGTTATTACCTAATGTAGAACCTAATGTTTTCTTTTTTAAGTTGCCCCTTGATAATCCGCGCTAACACAATATACATATAAGGGATGCTTTGGTGTGACAAAGTGCGTGAACGACTTCGACAACGTTAATTGGGTAGTTGGCATACGTATCCTCCCTTTCAAATGATATTATTTATTGTAATCACGAGCCTCTTCTCAAATCGCTGTGATTTATTGCGTGTACTATCACTTGCTTTTTATTGTACATCATGAAATTACTTATTCATTTGGTTTTTGCTGGTTTTTACTACGATCTCGTCCGTGCTCATGTTGTTCTTCTTGTAATCCATTAATTCTGTCACGTTCGTGTTGTTTACAATAAAATAAAGTCAACGATTTCCGTATCGCATTATTACTCACAGTCAAATTTTGGTGTTGTCTATTGTAAGTAATTAAAACGCGCAAAAAATATACGTGCCTCTACTACATGCCAACCTATACGTAAGGTGCCTATTATCACATCATCATGGATTTGATAGTTTCAGCATTTGAAACAACTAAAGTCGGGTAATTGAGCCGCTTTGAATGGAGCACCGCAATTTGCTTATCTATGTTTCGAATAAACGACAATGTATAAGTAACATCGCTCACAACTCATTTGCACGAGTCTGCCGATCGATATGTAATTATCTCAACGCATGTTCCGTATCCGCGAATTAGCTCCAATTATTAGGGTAATACGTACGGGACCTAACCCTAGCAACCTTAACGATCATAATTCGAAGATATTTGTTTATTTTAAGGTCGCGTATTTTTTCAGGGGAACAAGGCGTTCCCAACGGTGAGAATGGCGTTTGTCTACTATTAACGCAATAATTCACGTCACAAGAATTTACTTTTTGAAATGTTGTGTGTGTAGATTGGGACCGCGCCAAGTATGGGATCCCACCCTTCCCTCGCCCGGTGGAGTACGTGCCCCCTCCTCCGCCAGAGACTCCCGCCCAAGTGGATGCCCCTCAGCAACCCGAGGCGACCGAGGCTGTTGCAACCCGGTGAAACAACGGAGGCCGATGTGTCGAGAATTCGGGGCGTATCGACGGATAATATGGGCGATTGCTGTTTTGTATGCTATGTAATCCGAAACCCGGAATTCTTAAAACAAGGAAAATGCGTTGCACCGTGAAGGGTGGCCGTTGCGCATGTCTTCCCATGTCGCTAAGTCTCTCGGGATATTGTTTGGAACTTAACCTAGCTTGATTTCACACGGGTGAGAATAAGGCACGCATGCAATAAGAAATATACCGACAAACGGGGCTGGAAATCCATGAACACACGGAATGGCATGAAGGGGGTTAGAGCCGTCGCTTCCCGGAACGGAGTTGTACGCCTTATTATCCAAGTACCGCCAAAAGTCGGTACCCGATAGGAACATATTGTGCATATGAACCCATCGCATCGCATCGCGAATAAGCTGCGAACACCTATAGCGAACACCTATAGGTAGAGGGCCAGGACTCCCCCGGAGTCCAACGTACATATGTGTCCATTAGCAGCCCTACGGAGGGATATGTTAACATAGGCATGCAGTTGTCACCCAAACCTCCTTAAATGTGTAGACAATTCACTATCAACAGTCGCACGACGGGCAACTGGATGCCCCTCCATGTGCAGTGAAAGACAAGACATAGATAAATGTACCCTCCACCTTCTCCTCTCCTTACTAAAACGCAATGATCACGGCCGGTGGGAGTCATCTATGCGGACTCTAGCAATAAACCAATCCAAACTTCCCTGCCCCCCCCTCCCCCCTAATCCCACCTCCCCCCTCGCTCGACTCCCACCTAACACCCTACACCCAAATTCAAATTAAACCCAAATGCATAGTGTTGTACCCATGGTAGACACCGGTAAAGGTGCCTCCCTTGGGTCTCTCACCTCGTGTCCCGCTATCCTCCCGGCAGAAGTCCTCCCCACCCCTATTGAACCATGCAAACACAGTTAGTGTGGAAGATAACGTACGCAAACGTAGTTGCAGTCACAGTCCCGCAAACGGAACATATACGGCGACAACCAGCCTACAGGCGTGGTGTCGGGACAACAGAAGTGATAGAGCTGTAGCCTAGCGACAACTCTGTACCGAGTCAAACAGTTTATCGGTATGTCCGATCTAGACATGTACTAATCATATCTAGAATAGCTTACAGTAGCTATCTGCAACTAATACGTATACGGTATTACTTACAACACTCCCCCTGCAAGTAGCTACGGGATGAAGCGTTGCATTGGGTCTTGTCCTCCAATGATCGCACTTCGGTGTCTTGCCATTGCAGGTCTTGGGAGGAGTTTGGTGAGCATGTCAGCGTCGGCAAAGCATGTGAGTTGGAGGTTGTGGTCCACGCCCCCCCCCAACGTCAGGCGCATGTGGATGGTGCCATGAAGGGAGCGGAGGACCTTTTGCAGAGCGCGCCAATGTGCCTCTGAGGGTGAGGCTTGGGCGGAGCCAAGGATGCGCAAGACCGTGGAGACAGCGGGGCGCGTGCAGACGGGGGCGTAGTGGGGGCTGCCCAAGAGACTCGGGTGGACGTCTGGGTCAAAGTCGGGGGTTGCGTGTGTCGGTCGCCCGATGACTATGGGGTCAACGGTGGGGCGACGACGGCCACGGGGGGTGTGGTCGCCACGCTGGGCTGGGGAAGAATGATGTCCATGGAAGAGAAGAGGTGGGCCACCGGGAAAGGGAGAGCGGCCGGCCATGGGAGGCGGCGGGGCGTACGAATGCGGGTGGTCACGGGAGGGAGGGACGCCGTGAGAGGGCGCCTCCGGGATGAGAGGTATGGGGTGGTGAGGGGCATATCCAACGGGGGGGTAGGGGGGGGTGGCGGGAGTTGTTCAACCGCGATGTCGTGATGGGAGGGGTCGCGGTGTAGGGTAGAATCAGCGGGGGGGTATTGGGGGGGTCGTTGCAAGTGTTCACCTACGAGTTCGGGGCGCGAGGGCTCGCGGTGCGCATCGGGGCGGCGCTGTGCGACGGCGGGGTCGCCAACAGGAGATGCAGCGGTAGCAACAGACAAGGCTGACTGTGCGTCCTGTGGGGGGTAGACAGGCTGGGGATGCACAAGCATGGGGAGGGTGTGCACGTCGTGGCTGTCCCGAAAGTGTCCGAGGTGAGCATCGTGGCGGCGCTGAGCGACAGGGGGGTGCGATATAGCACCCGCAGCAGGACGACCAGCAATGGCGGCCGACCGCGAGTCGAGATACGCTTCAAGGCGCGTCAGTTGCACAAGGAGCAGCTCGAGAACACCCTGGGTAGTATCGACAGTGCTCTGCTGAGAGCATGGGTCAGGGGAATCAACAGGTGAAACAGGCGGGATTTTCTGCGCCATTTCGACAGAGGGCGAAAAAGAAAGAGCTGGATAAAAAACAGGCAACGGTAAAATCCGCTAGCCGGACTCGTGCCTAACAGCGGTATGCAAAGAGACGGCCTGATGCCCGCCGACCCCTCGGCCTGTAGCCCCGGGGTGTCTCAGAGCACCTTCTCTGCATCCTCCACCCAGTGTGGGGCACAAGTCGAGGCCAAGGCCAGGACAGGTGGAGCGCTGCGCTGGCGGCTGGGTCGCTAAGATAATATAAAAATAAAAAAGGTAAGCTACGGCTGGCGTGCAACCTGTGGATGCGTATTCACCCGACAGTGCACCCCCCCGTTCTCCAGCTTGGACCTGTGTGCACCCTGTCCACACACGACGAGTGCGTCGGTGTGGGTGGCTGGCTATCGCCGTCGAGTGGCTGACTTAAGAGGGGTGGTGGCGGGTTTTAAATCGCAGTTTATACTGGCGATACCGCCGACTACAGGTTGAAAGTACTAGGAGTCTAAAGAAACTTGCCTTCTGCGGGAGAGCTGTCGATCGCAGCTCGCCGAACCATGTTGTCGCGCGTGAGTGACGTAAGGCGGGGGCCCATAACCTATTGAACCATGCAAACACAGTTAGTGTGGAAGATAACGTACGCAAACGTAGTTACAGTCACAGTCCCGCAAACGGAACAGATACGGCGACAACCAGCCTACAGGCGTGGTGTCGGGACAACAGAAGTGATAGAGTTGTAGCCTAGCGACAACTCTGTACCGAGTCAAACAGTTTATCGGTATGTCCGATCTAGACATGTACTAATCATATCTAGAATAGCTTACAGTAGCTATCTGCAACTAATACGTATACGGTATTACTTACAACAACCCCCCTTCGGACCCACGCCCATAACAAACCGGATATACGCCTCTTAGAGCCCCGGTTCGTTGGTTACACGAACAACAAGTGTCGTTGCTATATTGGAATAAGTTAAATCGGCAAATGGAGATACTACAACGACACCAACCTCTCGACCATCGCACGGACAATGCTAGTGTGTGATAAGCACGCCCGTCTTACATGAACCTTGCACCAACACTAGCCAAGTACTACCGTGGAAGTCCTCCATATCGTTACAGTATGAACCGTGCCGTCACCCCCATACCACGATTGTGTGACGAGTACAGTCATGCTACAATACATTGCAGGACATTGTACAAGTACTCGTTACTAATTCCAATTCGTGCTTTTCCATCGGACGGACGTACAAACGTGGGTACGTCGCTACTGCAATATTCAAAAGGGTATTGATGCATAATGTACGACCAGTACCTCCCGGTACGTATAGTACGCACAGTTAATCTAACTAGCCAGATGACGCGCCTAAGCGACTTATCCGATGCAGAAGGAGTCGCGTCGTGATTCTCAATGCTAGACGGGCCGCGTCTGTGGACAAATGACGACGGTTAGACAACCCTTACGCCTGACACGTAAGCGAAGCAAGCATGCGTAAGCTATCTGGGCAGAAAGCTATTTAAGCTCATTGCAGTAGAGGGAGGTGACAGAACCATTTAACAATTCCTTTGTTCACTTACAATATACACGGCTAAAGTACAAGCAGTGAAACATCCTCTCAACACCATGTGTAGACAACATCATTTTGTCATCTTGCAACAATAGAACTAGACATATTTGATTTGTGCTAGCGTTTAGCTTGAGGAGGCTAACCGCCACAATGGTTTCGGAGCTCTTTGGTCGACGCACGTTTTCGCTACTATTTTATTTGCTCGACATTGCTTGATTGACTCGAAATGGCTTCCGTTGGATCAGGACGTTACGTGGTGGTCGTACTTCACGTTGGAGGGACTAAATTGTCTAACGTTGAGCTTGTGTTACAACGCGAGCCTCGTACCAGTAAAACTTGGTTCCCGGCTGGCTCAGTCACAGCTAACGAAGAGCCTGTCGATGCTGCCGTTCGAGAGTTACATGAGGAAACCGGCCTTACCTTGACTCCGGATGATTTGACGTTGTTGAGTGACGCACCTCTTCGAGTCGCGTTACCTGACGGACCAGAGCTCGTTTACGTTTACTCGGCTTATGTTTTTGTTCCTTTCGTTACGACCCACTTACGTACTCTTGCTTAGCTCGAGCAGGCGGTTACAGCTCAGTCGACGATTGATCCGGATGGTTCTTACGTCGTCCCGGAAACACTTGATATCTGTGGTCTGAATCTTGCGCCCAAGACGGGGTTACTTCCTGCTATGAAGCATGAGAGCGAGTTACTTCACTTCGGTTACGTGACTCAATGGGAGACTTTTCGTCGTGCAGCCTATTCGTCTCAAACACTCTTTCATGACGACACGACTATGCCGAGGCAGTTCTTCATGTACCCCTGGTTTTCATCGGTCGATTCTGGTCATGTCTAGCTGCTCATTCGTGGTTACATTAATTAGTTGTGTGGTGAAACACCGACTGATTTACGTGTGGGAACGCCAACGCCTACGCGTAACTTGGCTGGTTTACATGTGACCCTTACGGAGACTCAACGTAAGGCTGCGATTAACTCTCCGTTTCAGTCAGGTGATAATGCCCGTAACTTAGAGGATTGGCTTGAGGCGCAACCTCAGCGCTTTCTCTTGCTTGGCACTACGGCTGATTCGTACGACTCAGTTATCTCGGTTACTTCACTGTTCTCTGGACATTTGAATGGTTGGTGGCTGAATCGGAAAGTTCAAGTTGCTATTCCGTCTACGTGTGACCTGCTCGTCGGGGAGCTGCGGAAGACTACGTTTCTCCCGAACATCCATGATGATGCGATTAACGCTCTGCTCAACCTTACGCAAGGTAGCATGAGTTACGCTCTCTACACCAAGTAGTTCAAAGACTTTTTACGTCGGTCACGTGAGAATCTTACGGCCGATGTGCAGTGCGTGCGCTTTATCAATGGACTGGCGAACTTTGCATTGAAGACTCAAGCTAAGTCACACCGGTCTCAGTAAGGTTACAACGTTACTCTGGTGGAGCTGCAAAATTTCCTGAATGAAGTCGTGACAGATTCGCCGGAACTCGGTGGCATGCGGTCTACAATTGGCCCATCCTCAACACCTGGAGGAGGACAACCCACTCGGAAGCGCAACTCTGATGACCCACTCGTCGGAGCCTCTAAGATCTGGAAGCGCAATGCTGGTGGCCGTGGTCGAGGCCGTGGACGTGGAGGCCATCAAGGTGGAGGCCGTGGTCAACCATCTTCAAACTCCGGCCGAATGGATTTCAGCGCAATTGCGAATGCGATGGCAGCTGATAAGCGTTAGCGGCACATGGGGGAGGGACTCTGTTTCAAGTGCCACAAGAAGGGACACCGACTGTTTCGGTGCCCTAAACTGAAGGGCAAGGCACATATGGAAGTGCCGCAGTCCAAGAAGCAATGATGGTGGCAAGGCTGTTCTCCCAGCGAACTGGAGAAGCCGGCTACATCTACTGTTCGTCATGAGACATTGTTAGCGACATAGGTCGTCGATTTACCTTCGACATCTCCATCGACTACAGTCGCGACACCTACAACTTTAGTCGCGGGTCGTCGTCGTCAAACAGAGCATAGACAGAGTCGTAAACATGTAACCAGACGTTCGATTGATTGGAAACTGGTTGACTATGTTTTTGAACCCTTTGCATGCACGATTCAACTTCACACTCGAGGGATGTGCTTATGATGAGGGTTTAAAGTCGCACGGTGACTTACCTCAATGTTCGCCGAGTGACTCGATTCTTGAGAGGGATTTGTCAAGAGAATGGGTGTTCATTGATCCACCCTGGGAGTTGGCTGAACGGATAGCACAACATTTTGAGGATTGTCGTCGAACATCTCCGACATCTAAGATAGTTGTTTTTGTGCTACCGAAATGGGCAAAATTCGCTGATTTCACTAAGCATTGGAAACTCTACCAAGAATTCCCAGCGCGGACATAACTTTTCACTCGCCAGTCACTAGAGAACCTAGCGCAAGAGGAGGTGGTTGCTCCAGCTCCTTGGCATGTACAGCTGTGGTTAATCGACGCCGATTGTGCTTTTTACGACTCGACTTCACCTACAAAATCTGACCAACCCATATCGGTACATGTACCTCATGACGACACAGAAGAGTCCATCGCTGCGCTGCAAAGAAATTCTCCGCCAGCAACAACCTTACTGGCTGACCTCACGGAAGCTCGACCGTTAATTCGAACCAAGCTGATTGTGAAAACTCTTGATGGCGGACACCGGATTTCTGGCTTGGTGGACTGCGCTGCGACTCTTGACTTCGTATCAGAGGACTTCGCACGACGCTTTGCTTTATAGACTCGAAAGTTTGTGACTAAGACACCTGTTCGACTTGCCAACGGACAGCGAGTGACTTCTTCGATAGTCTGCGATGTTACTTTTGAGATTGCTCGACATTAATTTCAACGGACTTTTTACGTCTTATGCGATTTACGTGCTGCTGATTTAATCATGGGTTTACCATGGCTTGATGACGAACATGCCTCTTTACAATTTGGTTCAACCAGGGTTTTTTCTTTAATGGATGGCACGGCAGTGGAGACTACGCTCGAGGAACGACGCCATGAGTGTCTACTAATGTCATCTACCAAAGTTCAGAAACTCATGCGCAAGACGCGCCGCAGCACGGGACGTAATGCTGAATTCTACGTCATTGAACTTACGCCAGCCGCTAACCAACCGACTAACTTTCACACATGAGAGGAGCTAACAACAGAACAACGTGACAACTTCCAGTCATTACTCTACGATGACTTCCCGGAGTTACTGCAAGCTGTCAACTCTCCGCATGTAAGCCGACAGTGGGATCATCCCATTGAAACAGTTGGCCCGATGCGACGTCAACGGCTGAACATATTGTCACCTGCAAAGCGCGCTGAGCTCAACCGACGCTCAAAGACGTTGTGGAGGTTGGTTTGATCCGTCCGAGCTACAGTGAGTTCGGCTCGCCAATTCTTTTTGTGCGTAAAGCTGATGGCTCGCTACGTCTGTGCATTGACTACCGTGGCCTTAATGAGGTTACGCGCAAAGATGCTTACCCGCTTCCGCGTGTGGACGACACTCTGGACGAGCTTAAATACGCGAACTTTTACACCCACTTCGACCTCGCTTCCGGCTTCTCGCAAGTTCGGGTGCGTGACAAGGACATCCACAAGACGGCGTTTCAAATCCCTGATGGCTTAATGGAATGGGTCGCCATGCCGTTTGGCTTGTGCAATGCGCCAGCTACATTTCAGCGGATGATGAATGACATACTTCGCGCGGTACTCCCGGTACGTACAGTATGCATAGTTAATCTAACTAGCCAGATGACGCGCCTAAGCGACTTCTCTGATGGAGAAGGAGCCGCGTCGTGATTCTCAATGCTAGACGGGCCACGTCTCTGGACAAATGACGACGGTTAGACAACCCTAACGCCTGACACGTAAGCGAAGCAAGCATGCGTAAGCTATCTGGGCAGAAAGCTATTTAAGCCCAGTGCAATAGAGGGAGGTGACACAAACATTTAACAATTCCTTTGTTCACTTACAATATATACTGCTAAAGTACAAGCAGTGAAACATCCTCTCAACACCATGTCTAGACAACATCATTTTGTCATCTTACAACAACATAACTAGACAGATTAGAACTGATTTGTGCTAGCGTTTAGCTTGAGGAGGCTAACCGCCACAATTGTGGCGATCATCACATCTCTCCTAACCCTCCGCAGTGCCCCCCACGCAAATGCATTTCCACATCCCACCTCGAAACCGAACCCATCCCATACCAACTCCATACGCACTAGGGCCAATAGCTACACCACCTACTACTCAGTTGGTGGTTTAACAATATGAGATACACAACCAAAACGTATGTAGGCTATCTGTATGTGTAGGCTATACAATGACAACATGCAAAGATTAAAACATGTACGACCATCCGACTACATGCCAAACACTCTTCCCGAAGGCATAATCCGTCTTAAGCTACCTCCCGGGGGGGAGGGGGGGGGGGGGGTTGGGACATGTACAAGGTTTGTCGACGAGTAGCGAGCGGCTTTCCGAAGTGCCACTTTCCGACAGGTCGACGTCACCTCCTACGCACTTCTCCCTCCTCACACCATTCCATTCTATCCTCGCTGCCTCTATACTCGTTTGATGCCGCTCCCGTCTCCCTATCATGAGAGGTATAGATGGGGCCATGCTCCGAAATAAAATTCCGGACGACTGGCGCCCGCCGACAACGGCCCCGGAGGGGGTGCGCTCATACGCCCATCGGATCTCACCTCCACCTCCTCGCGGTGGGCGTTAATAATCCTATTGCCGTACCAAGTTTGGCACGGTAGGGGGCTAGTCATGATGAGCCAACAATTGCGATCCACGGGTTTAGTAGCTATCGGAAAATCCATGTACGGAGGGCTTTTCAAAATATTAGATGTGCGCTGCCAAAGCCAAGATCTCGCGCAGTAATCGTGCTCGGATAGTGCGACAATCCGGTTCATGGCTAGATACTCCGTGATGTCGTCCTGCTCAGGTAGCGAAACTTGTACCTCAAGAGTTACTTCTTGCGAGGAGGGTACGGGTAGATCTGCGGCGGGAGGCGGGTGTCGGAAATAGTAGCCGACAACCGTGAAGCGGCGCCATAGAAGGGCGCTCGCCGGACGTCGACTCGCTATGTGGATGTCGAACCTTCCATGGGCGTGATAAGGTACGCCGCGAAGCAAGCTGGTGGAGGGTCGCAGCCAAAGGAGCGGCACAATCTAGTGGCGGACCTCCTCAGGATCGACCACCGCCGGCACAGCCCGGTACGGAGGGTTTCGGTTTAAAGTTTCCGTATCCGACATTTTCTAGGACGGCGCCTCGATCGATGTGTTCGACCAACCCCTCCCCTAGTCGGTACCAAGATATCGACAGGTGGCCTCAAGCAAAGTGCCTAGGGTTATCGCGACGGCACACTACTCGTAATAGCGGCTCCATAGCAACGTAAACCATTGGGGAGAGTACGGACGGACTCAACGCAATAAGACGTGTGTTGACAAACATGCGGCGGATTTAGGACAAGAAAAAAGTATGGCACGGAGTCAAGAGCGCTAACCGGACACCGTCTACGGATATGGACTTCCTTTCCTTCCCATCCCATGAAGGAGGAGAGAAGCCAGTGCTAGGAAGCGAGTTGCGACGGTAGGCGGGGTAGTGCATCGGCTATCTCGGACGAGGGTTAGCGTGTATTGAGACGGGACCGTTGACGACCCGAGCGAGGGTGTGTTGCATGTCTTCCCCCCTAGCTTCGGCACGACTTGAGTCGCACATCAGTAGTAGAGGTTAGGTAGTCGCGACTCGACCAACGCAGGCTGAACAACTTGGTTGATCAACGCCCTCGCATCCGCTGGAGTAGGCCGCACAACTTGGAGATGAGCGACACATATTTTTTCATACTTGTAGGAGAAAAAAACTTAAGGAAACAAGCCAAAATTTATTACGGGTATAATTTAGATTGTGTTGTTATTGCCAATGGAGAGGTTGTAATAGGCGTTTCAAGGCGCAAACCGTAACCCTAAGAGACTTAGTTGGTTGTTTAGGGGAACGCCCAAAGATATCAACCGTTACTAAATCTGCACGAATCGGACACCGTACGTCAAAGTTAGGATTTTTTAAGCCTCCCAAGCTGTGGGTTTCCGCCTTTCCGGCCCCAATCTCACCCATGTCAAGCATCCTAACGGTTCATGCCATCACATCTACGTGCTCTCATGTTTGCGGACAACATGCCGGGATCATAAAGACCGCATGCTGTGTCGCCGATTTCGGGAGTATTCACGAGCCATAGTGTGAAATTTCAAGGGGCCCGAATCAGGGTATGCCCCGAAATCGGGGTTGGGCCGCAATCCCTAATACGTCATATCGTAGTCGTGACGGGCCCCTTTTGTGCCCCGCTTCCCCCTTTACTTATCCGTCAACACAAGTTTCGGTCCGCCTTTTCAACGAGCTAAAGTACAATTAAGCCCAAGTAACCTTACATGATAAACACCCGCCCTACGCGAAAGGCCGTATTTCACTAGTAACGGACTTTATGGGAAGAGTGCATATGTAATTTTTGAGACAGTCGTACATGGCTTTCACGAGAACTATTGATCTCGCGAATTGAAGCTATTAGCTCACCCCGCCTAGCCCCGTAACATACCATGCATGGCACGGCAATAGGGTTATGAGCGCCCATCACGGAGTGCCGTCCATGAGTTGTGTGGTGCCCGAAGCAAGGAAGGCATGAATATAAGCTAGCCCCCCCCCCTCCCTATTGAATCATGCAAACACAGTTAGTGTGGAAGATAACGTACGCAAACGTAGTTACAGTCACAGTCCCGCAAACGGAACAGTTAAGGCGACAACCAGCCTACAGGCGTGGTGTCGGGACAACAGAAGTGTGAGAGCTGTAGCCTAGCGACAGCTCTGTACCGAGTCAAACAGTTTATCGGTATGTCCGATCTAGACATGTACTAATCATATCTAGAGTAGCTTACAGTAGCTATCTGCAACTAATACGTATGCGGTATTACTTACAACACTCCCCCTGAAGGTAGCTACGGGATGAAGCGTTGCATTGGGTCTTGTCCTCCAAGGATCGCACTTCGGTGTCGTGCTAGTGCAGGTCCTGGGAGGGGTTTGGTGAGCATGTCAGCCACCATCTGGTCAGTGGGGAGGTACCTCAACTTGATGGTCCCTTGCTCCACGTGGTCTTTGAAAAAGTGCCACTTCAGGCCGATGTGTTTAGTCTTCTCGCTGACCAAGGCATTCTGGGAGTATGCAATGGCGCTTTGGTTGTCCTCCCAGATGGTGGTGGTTTCGGTGATGGGGGAGTCGAAGATTTCCCCGAGGAGTTGTCGGAGGTGGAGTCCCTCCTTGGTGGCGTCAGCCGCAGAGTAGTACTCGGCTTCACACGTGGATTGAGCCACACAAGTCTGTTGTTTGGACTTGTAACTGATTGGCCCGCGTCCGAGGGTGAAGAGATAGCCGGAGCGAGACTTGCGGGTGCTGCTGTAGTTGGCCCAATCAGCGTCGGCAAAGCCTGTGAGTTGGAGACTGTGGTCCATGCCCCCCCCCAACGTCAGGCGCATGTTGATGGTGCCATGGAGGTAGCGGAGGACCTTTTTCAGAGCCTGCAAGTGTGCCTCGGTGGGCGAGGCTTGGGCAGAGCCGAGGATGCTCAATGCCGTGGAGACATCGGGGCGTGTACAAACGGCGGCGTACTGAAGGCTGCCCAGGAGGCTTGGGTAGACGTCCTTGGCCACTCCTGTGAGAGAAGGCGAGTTCAAGTGTGTAAGGCCGGCGAGGAAGCCTGGGTCCATCGGAAGGGACGACGGCTTAGAGTCAGACATGCCGTACTTGGCGAGGATGTCGCGCAGGTACTTGGACTGGTCCAGCGAGATTGTGCGCGTGGAGCGATCGCGGGTAATGTGCATGCCGAGGAGTTGGGAGAGGTCGCCTAGGTCCTTGATTTTGAACCGTGCTCCGAGTTGGGCTTTGAACGATGCGAGCCAGGTGGCATCATTGCAGGCCGCGGGAATGTCATCGACGTACAGGGCGATCATGGCGAAGACGTGGCCGGCGCGGTAGATGTAGATGCACGGGTCGGAAACGCATTGTTGCCATCCATGGTCGACGAGCCACGCACGAAGTAGCATGTTGAACTCGCGGGGGGACTGCTTAAGGCCGTAGAGGCAACGCTTGAGGTGACAAACCTTGGACGTTCCATCGGCGAAGCCGAGGGGCTGGCGGATGTACACATCCTCCCGGATGGGGGCGTAGAGAAACGCTGTGTCGATGTCAAGTTGGCAGAGTTCAAGGTCGCGGGCGGCTGCAATGGT
>JAPMLY010001354.1:0-106334 GCA_026401115.1 Tetraselmis chui
GCAATCTGCTCAGCTAGCTCCCAGGGTGGATTGATGAACACCCGTTCTCCTGTTAAATCTCTGTCTAGAATCGAGTCACTCGGCGAACAGTGAGGTAAGTCACCGTGCGAGTTAAGACCTTCATCATCAGCACATCCCTCCAACGTGAAGTTGAATCGTGCATGCAGAGGGTCAAAGACTGAGTCAACCAGTTTCCAATCAATTGAACGTCTGGTTACAGGTTTACGACTCTGTCTCTGCTTAGTCTGACGACGACGACCTGCTATTTGCGTTACAGGTGTCGCAACTGTAGTCGATGGAGATGCCGAAGGTGTTTCGACGACCTCTGTCGCTAACAGTGTCTCAGAATGAACAGTAGATGTAGCCGGCTGCTCCAGTTCATTTGTAGAACAGCCTTGCCACCATCATTGCTTCTTAGGTTGCATCGGTGCCTTGCCTTTAAACTCCGGGCATTGGAACAAACGGTGTCCCTTCTTGTGGCACTTGAAGCAGAGTCCCTCATCCATGTGTCGCTTACGCTCCTCAGCTGTCATTGCATTTGCGAGTGAATTAAAATCTTCGCGGCCAGATGTCTGACCACGTCCACCATTGTTGCCACCACGACCACCATTGTTACCACCTCCACGTCCACGTCCGCGGCCACGTCCACGGCCACCTTTGTTACGTTTCCAAACGTTAGAGGCTTCCTCAAAAGGGTCCTCAAGGTCGCGCTTGCGTGAAGGCTGGGCAGATGGTCCAGCAGCAGACCTTGCATTGCCCATATCCGGCGAGTCTGTCACGATGTTATTCAAAAAGTTTTGCAGCTCCACTAGCGTAGTCTGGTATCCTTGTCGAGCTCGGTGTGACTTAGCTAGTTTCTTGAGTTCGTGGTTCGCCAGGCCATTGATGAAGCGTACACACTGGACCTCAGCTGTCAGGTTTTGACGGGACCGACGTAAGTAGTCGTTGTACTTTTTAGTGAAGAGCGCGTAACTCATCGTGTTGCTCTGCGTAAAGCTTAGCAAAGCGTTAATTGCGTCGTCCTGAATGTTCGGAAGAAACGTCGACTTGCGTAACTCCGCAACAAGCTCGTTGTACGTAGATGGAATTGGAGGCTGATTTTTCCGGTTCAACCACCACCCACCCAGGTGTCCAGAAAACTGTGAAGTAACCCAAAACACTGCATCGTACGAGTCAGCAGCAATCCCAAGCATAATGAAACGCTGAGGCTGTGCTTCAAGCCAATCCTCCAGTACGTTAGGTTCCGCACCATTCTGGTACGGTGAAGTAATAGCAGCCTTACGCTGAGTCTCCGTGAGGGTCACAGTAAGTCCAGCAAAGTTGTGGGTAGGCATCGGCATTCCCACTCGTAAATCCGTAGGTCCTTCACCAGTCAGTCGGTTAATGTGTCCGCGAATCAGTAGCCAAACAGAACCAGAGTCGACCGTCGTAAACCGGGTGTACATGTGGAACTGTCTCGGGATAGACGTGTCGTCTTGCATGACTGGAACATGTTGTGTGATTGCTCGATAAAAAGATTCCCACTGAGTCACGTAACCAAAGTGAAGTAACTCACTCTTGTGCTTCTCAGCACGAAGTAACCCCTTCTGTGCAGGGCGTAAGTGTCAGACCGTCAATGTTGATGGTTTCCGGTACGACATAGGTGCCATCCGGATTAACTGTCGACTGTGCCAAAACAGCCTGCTCGACCTGAGCAGGTGTACGTAAGCTGTTCGTAGCAAACAGGACAGGAATAGAAACCGAGTACACGTAGACAAGTTGTCGTCCTTGAGGTAGTGTAACGTTAACAGGTTCACCACTCAACAGCGTCAAATCATCCGGTGTCAAAACAAGACCGGTCTCTTCGTGTAACTCGCGAATCGCAGCGTCGACATGCTCTTCATTAGGTAAGACAGAACCAGCCGGGAACCAAGTTTTACCAGAACGAGGCTCACGCTGAAACACCAACTTCAAGTCCGACGATTTAGTTCCTCCGACGTGAATTACCAAAACCACGTAATGTCCAGCTCCTAGAGAAGCCATCTCAACTTAATCAAACAACGTCGAGCTGATCAACGAGCAACGAAAGCGTGCGTCGACCAAAGAGCTCCGAAACCAGTGTGGCGGTTAGCCTCTGTAAGCTAAACGCTAGCACAAATCTGTTCTAGTCTGTCTAGTTCTGTTGTTGCAAGATGGCAAAAGATGTTTGTCGAGAGGCAATTGATGAGAGATGTTTCACTGCTGTACTTAGGCAGTAGATGTTGTAAGTGAACAAAGGAATTGTTAAAAGGTTCTGTCACCTCCCTCTACTGCACTGGGCTTAAATAGGTTTCAGCCCGGACTAGTTACGCCTGCAAGCTTAGCTTACGTGTCAGGCGTTAGTGCTGCTCAACCGTCGTCATCTGTCCTCGAGACGCGGCTTGCCTAGCATTGGGTTTCACGACGCGGCTCCTTCTGCATCGAAGAGCTCGTTCTGGCGCGTCATCTGGCTAGTTAGATTAATTATGCACATTTGTACGTACCGGGAGGTACTGGTCGTACTGTAGCATCATCACCATTACAATATTGCAGTAGCGACGTACCCACGAGTATACGTCCGTCCTGTGGAAAAGCACGATTTGGTATCCGTAACGAGTACCTGTACAATGTCCTGCAATGTACTGTTGCAGGACTGTACTCGTCACACGTATGTCCGCCTTATCCGCCATGGCCCGTGGATCCAAAAACCTCACACCCTGCGGGGGTCGTGAAGACCCAAGGCCCCCACCTTCACCTTTATGCATGTACTACGCAATATACAATCCGGCCAGAAATCGGGCATTTTCGTCGTGTTAGTGCCCGTTGTCCAGTGACCGATAGTGCTCTAGTAAAGTTGTTCACTATCGACTGCCCCCCACCATGCCCGCCTCTTGACCTTTTGCCCCCCTAGGACCCGTACGTCCGCCTTATCCGCCATGGCCCGTGGATCCAAAAACCTCACACCCTGCGGGGGTCGTGAAGACCCAAGGCCCCCACCTTCACCTTTATGTATGTACTACGCAATATACAACCCGGCCAAACATAACGTTATGTGGATTTGTGATATTTGTAAATCCACATGGTCACCGGTTTGGAGTGACCCTTCGTTTGCACGGTACCCGACTTCAGGCACACCGTTAAGTACATTTGAAATTGTGTGCGTGATGCTGATTTTAAAAATTCCAGGCAAATTTATTGCGTCGGCCGGGAATCGAACCCGGGTCTGCACCGTGGCAGGGTGCTATTCTACCACTAGACCACTTGACGTGGTGACGAGGGGAGCGTGTTCTTGACTAGCTTATGCTTAACATAATGCGATGTCCGGACTTTTGTGGAGGAGTGCTATATTCTTTGCGGTGCAACCAATTCAACTCTTGCAGCTACGGCCGCGGCGACAATTGACTATATACAGGTAAAAAGCGGTGAAAGATCAACCAATCCCCATTTTTTTCATCAAATTATTGAACTTCATCTCTGATTTGTTGATTTTGCTGGTGAATAACGGTATCAATATACCAGTGGGGCCGAGAAACAATGATTTTAAATGAATCATTATCTGTATTGCTGTTTGTATCTTCAATGGCCCGATTCTGACCACGGGTATTCAAGGTGGGGCGGGCAGCCGTCAGTGTGACACGATCAGGCGACGCGGGATTATGCTCCGCCCGGTAGACGCTTATTTGTCGCTAGCCAGCTAGTCGCTACCCCCGGGGATCCTCCCCGCTCTGAGTAGGAAAGACCATGCTGGGCCGGTACGTGCTCGGAATCTCCGGCGGCTCGCCGTCTCGAGTGTCGGTGGCGTCGCTTGCACCCTGTTTGCAACACGCAGGCTTTGCGGTCAATTTTCATTACCGGCAGTCAGCAGAATCGGGCCCTTATACATATGAACCGCAATTGGATCGAAAATCGTTGTCTTCGCTGTCCATTTCGGATTTACTGCCAAAACGACCGTAGTCTTTTTGCAAGATGCTATCGGCATCATATATATTACCACAAGTTGCAATAAACCCTTTATCACACTTATATTTCAGAAGAACTGATTGGGGTGGGGCGCGCTGCGGGGAACATTCTTTGTCAGGGACGTCTGTCCATACGGACAGCGCCTTGATCTCGCAAGGCAGTTCAATATGGAACCCGATTAGCGACTGCCAATATTGTAATTTTTGTGTTTATAGTTTGTAAAACAAATTCATATCTAGCGACCCGCATATTATTTGTATTTTATAAATCCAAAACCGCTGAGTATTAATAATTTCAGGGATGCGCGGAAGGCGGGCAACGCGACACACTCGCTTGCAACGTGCACGCGTTTGGCGAGAAATGCTCGTGCAGTCCGTGGCGAGTTGGCGATGCAATTGGCGATGCAGGGAAGGGGAGGGTTGTGACGGTAATGGACTTTGTTGATGAGAGCGCTTATCCGTACGGACAATGAAGTTAAATTAAAACTGTAATATGGTAGTAATCTTTCACCTGTTGTCATCACGTGACTAAATTGTGGGGCCGTAGCTCAGATGGTAGAGCGCTCGCTTAGCATGCGAGAGGTACGGGGATCGATACCCCGCGGCTCCATGTGCAGATCCAATCGTGTGCGTCGGTGGTCTAGTGGTAGAATAGCACCCTGCCACGGTGCAGACCCGGGTTCGATTCCCGGCCGACGCAATAAATTTGCCTGGAATTTTTAAAATCAGCATCACGCACACAATTTCAAATGTACTTAACGGTGTGCCTGAAGTCGGGTACCGTGCAAACGAAGGGTCACTCCAAACCGGTGACCATGTGGATTTACAAATATCACAAATCCACATAACGTTATGTTTGGCCGGGTTGTATATTGCGTAGTACATACATAAAGGTGAAGGTGGGGGCCTTGGGTCTTCACGACCCCCGCAGGGTGTGAGGTTTTTGGATCCACGGGCCATGGCGGATAAGGCGGACGTACGGGTCCTAGGGGGGCAAAAGGTCAAGAGGCGGGCATGGTGGGGGGCAGTCGATAGTGAACAACTTTACTAGAGCACTATCGGTCACTGGACAACGGGCACTAACACGACGAAAATGCCCGATTTCTGGCCGGATTGTATATTGCGTAGTACATGCATAAAGGTGAAGGTGGGGGCCTTGGGTCTTCACGACCCCCGCAGGGTGTGAGGTTTTTGGATCCACGGGCCATGGCGGATAAGGCGGACATACGTGTGACGAGTACAGTCCTGCAACAGTACATTGCAGGACATTGTACAGGTACTCGTTACGGATACCAAATCGTGCTTTTCCACAGGACGGACGTATACTCGTGGGTACGTCGCTACTGCAATATTGTAATGGTGATGATGCTACAGTACGACCAGTACCTCCCGGTACGTACAAATGTGCATAATTAATCTAACTAGCCAGATGACGCGCCAGAACGAGCTCTTCGATGCAGAAGGAGCCGCGTCGTGAAACCCAATGCTAGGCAAGCCGCGTCTCGAGGACAGATGACGACGGTTGAGCAGCACTAACGCCTGACACGTAAGCGAAGCTTACAGGCGTAACTAGTCTGGGCTGAAACCTATTTAAGCCCAGTGCAGTAGAGGGAGGTGACAGAACCTTTTAACAATTCCTTTGTTCACTTACAACATCTACTGCCTAAATACAGCAGTGAAACATCTCTCATCAATTGCCTCTCGACAAAAATCTTTTGCCATCTTGCAACAACAGAACTAGACAGACTAGAACAGATTTGTGCTAGCGTTTAGCTTTCAGAGGCTAACCGCCACACTGGTTTCGGAGCTCTTTGGTCGACGCACGCTTTCGTTGCTCGTTGATCTGCTCGACGTTGTTTGATTGAGTTGAGATGGCTTCTCTAGGAGCTGGACATTACGTGGTTTTAGTAATTCACGTTGGAGGAACTAAACCGTCGGACTTGAAATTGGTGTTTCAGCGTGAGCCTCGTTCTGGTAAAACTTGGTTCCCAGCTGGCTCTGTCTTACCTAACGAAGAGCATGTCGACGCTGCGATTCGCGAGTTACACGAGGAGACCGGTCTTGTTTTGACGCCGGATGATTTGACGCTGTTGAGTGGTGAACCTGTTAACGTTACTCTACCTCAAGGACGACAGCTTGTCTACGTGTACTCGGCTTCTATTCCTGTCATGTTTGCTACGAACAACTTACGTACACCTGCTCAGGTCGAGCAGGCTGTTTTGGCACAATCGACAGTTAATCCGGATGGCACCTATGTCGTACCGGAAACCATCAACATTGACGGTCTGACACTTACGCCCTCACAGAAGGGGTTACTTCGTGTTGAGAAGCACAAGAGTGAGTTACTTCACTTTGGTTACGTGACTCAGTGGGAATCTTTTTATCGACCAATCTCACAACATGTTCCAGTCATGCAGGACGACACGTCTATCCCGAGACAGTTCCACATGTACTCCCGGTTTACGACGGTCGACTCTGGTTCTGTATGGCTACTGATTCGCGGACACATTAATCGACTGACTGGTGAAGGACCTACGGATTTACGAGTGGGAATGCCAATGCCTACCCACAACTTTGCTGGACTTACTGTGACCCTCACGGAGACTCAGCGTAAGGCTGCTATTACTTCACCGTACCAGAATGGTGCGGAACCTAATGTACTGGAGGATTGGCTTGAAGCACAGCCTCAGGGTTTCATTATGCTTGGGATTGCTGCTAGCTCGTACGATGCAGTGTTCTGGGTTACTTCACAGTTTTCTGGACACCTGGGTGGGTGGTGGTTGAACCGGAAAAATCAGCCTCCAATTCCATCTACGTACAACGAGCTTGTTGCGGAGTTACGCAAGTCGACGTTTCTTCCGAACATTCAGGATGACGCAATTAACGCTTTGCTAAGCTTTACGCAAAGCAACACGATGAGTTACGCGCTTTTCACTAAAAAGTACAACGACTACTTACGTCGGTCCCGTCAAAACCTGACAGCTGAGGTCCAGTGTGTACGCTTCATTAATGGCCTGGCGAACGACGCACTCAAGAAACTAGCTAAGTCACACCGAGCTCGACAAGGATACCAGACTACGCTAGTGGAGCTGCAAAACTTTTTGAATAACATCGTGACAGACTCGCCGGATATGGGCAATGCAAGGTCTGCTGCTGGACCATCTGCCCAGCCTTCACGCAAGCGCGACCTTGATGACCCTTTTGAGGAAGCCTCTAACGTTTGGAAACGTAACAAAGGTGGCCGTGGACGTGGCCGCGGACGTGGACGTGGAGGTGGTAACAATGGTGGTCGTGGTGGCAACAATGGTGGACGTGGTCAGACATCCGGCCGCGAAGATTTTAATTCACTCGCAAATGCAATGACAGCTGAGGAGCGTAAGCGACACATGGATGAGGGACTATGCTTCAAGTGCCACAAGAAGGGACACCGTTTGTTCCAATGCCCGGAGTTTAAAGGCAAGGCACCGATGCAACCTAAGAAGCAATGATGGTGGCAAGGCTGTTCTACAAATGAACTGGAGCAGCCGGCTACATCTACTGTTCATTCTGAGACACTGTTAGCGACAACGGTCGTCGAAACACCTTCGACATCTCCATCGACTACAGTTGCGACACCTGTAACGCAAATAGCAGGTCGTCGTCGTCAGACTAAGCAGATACATAGTCGTAAACCTGTATCCAGACGTTCAGTTGATTGGAAACTGGTTGACTCAGTCTTTGACCCTCTGCATGCACGATTCAACTTCACGTTGGAGGGATGTGCTGATGATGAAGGTCTTAACTCGCACGGTGACTTACCTCACTGTTCGCCGAGTGACTCGATTCTAGACAGAGATTTAACAGGAGAACGGGTGTTCATCAACCCACCCTGGGAACTAGCTGAGCAAATTGCACAGCATTTTGAGGATTGTCGTCGAACATCTCCGACATCTACGATGGCTGTATTTGTACTACCGAAGTGGGCGAAATTTACTCAGGTGACTAAGCACTGGAAACTCTATCAAGAATTCCCAGCAAGAACACAGCTTTTTACACGTCAGTCACTGGAGAACCCAGCGCAACAGGAGGTGGTTGCTCCAGCCCCTTGGCCTGTACAGCTGTGGTTAGTCGACGCAGATTGTGCGTTTAACGACTCACCAGAACCTACAGCACCTGATCAACCCGACTCGGTACCTGTACCTTCAGACAACACGGAACCTTCCATCGCTACGCTGCGACAATTTTCTTCGCCAGCTACAGCACTACTGACTGACCTCACGGAAGCTCGCCTGTTAATTCGAACTGAGCTGACTGTGAGAACTCCTGATGGCGGACAACAAATTTCTGCATTAGTGGACTGCGCTGCGACACTTGATTTTGTGTCAGAGGACTTTGTACGACGCTTTGCTTTACAGACTCGGAAGTCTGCAAGTAAGACTCCAGTTCGACTCGCTAACGGACAACGAGTGACTTCTACTACAGTCTGTGACGTCACTTTCGTCTGCAAAACAACGTGACAACTTCCGGTCGTTACTCTTCGATGACTTTCCGGAGTTACTGCAACCTGTCGACTCTCCACCTGTAAGCCGACAGTGGGATCATCCCATTGAAACAATAGGCCCAATGCGACGCCAACGTCTGAAGAGATTGTCACCCGCAGAGCGCGCTGAGCTTAATCGACAGCTCAAAGACGCGGTTGAAGCTGGTTTAGTACGACCTAGCTACAGTGAGTTCGGCTCGCCAATTCTTTTTGTGCGCAAAGCTGATGGCTCGCTACGTATGTGCATTGATTACCGTGCCCTTAACGAGGTTACGCGTAAAGACGCCTACCCGCTACCGCGTGTGGACGACACTCTGGACGAACTTAAGGACGCGAATTTTTACACACACCTCGACCTCGCTTATGGATTCTGGCAAGTTCGAGTGCGTGATCAGGACGTTCACAAGACGGCTTTTCAGACCCCTGATGGCTTAATGGAATGGGTCGCCATGCCGTTTGGGATGTGCAACGCACCAGCTACATTTCAGAGGATGATGAACGACATTCTTCGCGACTTTTTACACAAGTTCGTGACAGTCTACCTGGATGACGTCTGTATCTACAGTCGAACTCTGGAAGAGCACCTTGAGCACCTACGCCTTGTGCTACAGCGATTCAAGGAGGAAGGGCTGAAATTACGCCTTAAGAAATGCTTCTTCGGATTGCAAGAAATGGAGTATCTGGGCTACACTGTGTCAGCCGGGAAAATTTCGGTTTCCACAAAGAAAGTCGAGGCCGTTGCAGACTGGCCAGTGCCCAAGACGCAGAAGGAGGCTCGCAGTTTCGTACAGTTCTGCAACTTCTATGCGAGATTTATACACCATTTTAGCGACCTTACGGCTCCATTGACGGACTTACTGCGGAAGTCCCAGCCACAGAAGGTTACGCTGACGCCTGTCTGTTTGGAAGCCTTCGAGACTCTCAAGTTACGGCTCATTTCCGCGCCATGCCTGATCCTTCCGGAGGTCGGCTCGGACGCGACGTTCACCGTGGCTACAGATGCTTCAACAGTGGGGATTGCAGCAGTCCTGTTGCAAGACCAAGGAGGCGGTCTTCAACCAGTCTCTTACTGGGCGCGTAAGCTGAATCCAGCTGAGCGTGGTAACACTTACTCTGCGTACGACTTAGAAGCTTTGGCCGTATGCGAAGCTGTCAAGCATTGGAGGTGCTACCTTGAAGGCTGTTCTAAGTTCCTTGTCGTAACAGACCACGACACACTGCGACATCTGCTCAGGCAACCGAACAACAGGCTGAACAAGCGGCAAGCAAGATACCTGCGGGATTTGCAACCGTTTGTGGGCTCGATGACACTTGCTTATCGCAAGGGAGCTCTGAACGAAGCCGACCCGTTAAGCCGGCGTCCAGACTTCGTACCTCAGGCCACAGTACCCTTATTTTGGGATGGCGAGGTTCCGTCAGATCGAGAATTACGACGGAAGTCCCAGCTGTTGTTTCAAGACGCACAGTTAAATTCACTGACTGTTAACGCGTTGCAGCTGAGCCCTGAGTTCGCTGATCTCATTCGCGAGGGGTTCTCACAAGATTCGTTTTATGGGGACGATGGTGAGTGGACAAGAGACAGCCGGATAGAAGCCAGAGACGGGTACTTTTGGCGTCTCAATCGCCTCTGTATTCCACAGAACTCTGAGCTCCGACTGAAATTGATCAGAGAGTTGCACGAAAGTTCGTCAGCTGGTCACATAGGAGTTGCTAGCACTCTTGCTAAAGCACTCGACAGATTCTGGTGGAAACGAATCCGCCAAGACGTGAAAGATTTTTGTGAACGCTGCGTCGTGTGCCGACGAGCAAAGATTCGACCGCAGATGGCTGCGACTCTTTACCCATTACCTGTTCCACCCAGACCGTGGCACACAGTTGGTCTTGACTACCTGACACACTTGCCTGAGAGCAACGGCTTTAACAATGTGCTGATTGTAGTAGACCATCTAACTCGAATGGCCCATTTTCTGCCATGTACAGAGTCGATTATTGCCGAAGAAACCGCCACTTTGTTTTTACAGGGAGTCTACCACTTACATGGACTTCCCCGTGTGCTAATCAGCGACCGCGACCCAAAATTTGTCAGCGCTTTCTGGCAGACACTCTGGAGACGCCTTGGAACGCGTCTAAACATGTCTACCAGCCGACACCCAGAAACAGACGGATTGACAGAGCGTGTGAACAACACATTTCAGCAGCTTCTTCGTTGCTTCTGTTGCTATGATAGCTCTGATTGGTCAACACTTCTACCGCAAGTGGAGTTTGCGTACAACGCTTCGCGTGCACTCGGAATTGAGCACACACCGTTCGAGGCTAACATTGGTTTTTCTCCTGAGGAGCCTCCTGACCTGCTCTTCAGCATGCGACCGTCGATTCCAATCTCGCAAGACGCAACAGAATGGTTGAGATTGTTACAGGAATTACACACCCTGGTACGCTCAGTGTTACAGCTACACAAGGACGAGATGTACGCACAGAACTGTCTACAGCGCCACACTTCGCTAAGGGAGACAAGGTGTCAGTCATCACAACAAATCTTTTTCTTCGAGGACAACCAAACAGGAAACTCAGAGACAGACAGCTCGGCCCTTTTTCAGTGGAGGAGCAGATTGGGAAACACAGTTACAGATTGAAACTACCAGCGACAGTACGCTTACATCCTGTGTTCCATGTTAACAACTTACGACCCTGCTCTACTGCTCCACTACGACCAGCTGTTCCAGTAACTGTACCTGAAGGAAATGATGAGGAGTTTGACGTCTCGCACATCTCTGCTGTGTGTGTCAAATCGCTACCTGGACGACGAGGCAAATATTTGCTCTTCATGACGCACTTCAGTGATGACGACATTCCACCTGTCTGGCACCGGTTAAACGAGGTGCATCGAACAATTGCGTTACAAGAATTCTTGGAGACGCCCCAATGGCGCAAGTTCGCCAACAGGGACTGGATCCGGATCCTAAGGAGCCGCGAATCCACGAGACTACTCGGGTTCGGACTTGGTCTTGTGGGTCCGGACCCTAGAATCACAGGTAATGGTGGGGTCCGGACCCTAGAATCACAGGTAATCGTGGGGTCCGAACCCTAGGTTCAGTAGGTAATCGCGGGGTCCGAACCCAAGGTTCAGTAGGTAATCGCGGGGTCCGAACCCTAGAATCACAGGTAATCGCGGGGTCCGAACCCTAGGTTCAGTAGGTAATCGTTGGTTCCGGTACCAGTTATTGTAAGTAATCGTTGGCTCCGGTACCAGTTATTGTAAGTAATCGTTGGTTCCGGTACCAGTTATTGTAAGTATTCGTTGGATCTGGTATTCATCGTACTTTAATGGATCCGCGGTAATCGCGAGTACCTCATCCTCGCAGAACGACGTGGAATCGTGATACCCAATCAGTACTCACGATTCCGAGTATCTCACGAATCTGTGGTTGCCCGAAGTGACACGCTGTTTTTTTGGGAGGTATTTGGCAATGCAAATCTGCTGAGGTGTATGTCTAGGATTGGTTCAATAGCCCTGATTGTTGTCATTCCGCAGCCTTGATTCGATTGTAGCCCACCCAAAGGCTATTTAAACGGTGCGTACGCGCTTGCAATCCACCATAATCTGCCCGTCCACATCCAATCCTTTCATAGTTAGCAACAATGGCGGGGCAAGCGGGAAGTAGTAGACCGTCTAGATCAGGGAAGAGCTTGTCATCGACGGCTATCCAACGTGCACAAGAGGAGCTTGTTTGGAATTCAGATAGGGTGTTTAGGACACCTCAGTCAAAAACGGGTGCAGATCCGTATAGTAATAAAGGGCAGTATGTAGTTAAGAAAATTGTTAGCCAAGGAAAAAGGTGTGGAATGTTGACGTATAAAGTTATGTGGGAAGGCCTGCCGGAGGAAGCCGCCACTTCAGAAACCGAGGTCAACGTAAGGCGGCAAGCCAATTGGTCCACCCTGCTTGAAGATTTTCACAACGAGCAAGAGAAAGTTGAAGAGGTAAGCAAGAGTTCCCCCCCCCCCCCCCCCCCCTCTGCTCTGCCCTCACCCCCGAGTTAGCTGCGTTGTGATGTTCGGTAGCGCCGCATTGCGCCCCCTCCCCGCCTCCGCCCGCACTTTTATGTCTGTTTATTTGCACTATCGAAGCCATATTGCGTTGCAGTTGAGCTTGTCGACACTTTGTTATCGTTGTTCTGTGATGCTTTTCTGTTCCTTGCTTTCCCACATAAAATGTTACTTTGTCGTTAAGCATATTGTTGCACTGTGCTGTTCGGTAGCGCCGCATGGCGCCCACTCCCCGCCTCCGCCCGCACTTTTACGTCTTTGTTTATGTGCTCTATCGAAGCCATAGTAATAGCGTTGCAGTTGAGCTTGTCGACACTTTGTTATCGTTGTTCTGTGATGCTTTTCTGTTCTTTGCTTTCCCACATAAAAATGTTACTTTGTCGTTAAGCATATTGTTGCACTGTGCTGTTCGGTAGCGCCGCATGGCGCCCACTCCCCGCCTCCGCCCGCACTTTTACGTCTCTGTTTATGTGCTCTATCGAAGCCATAGTAATAGCGTTGCAGCTGAGCTTGTCGACACTTTGTTATCGTTGTTTTGTGATGCTTTTCTGTTCTTTGCTTTCCCACATAAAAATGTTACTTTGTCGTTAAGCATATTGTTGCACTGTGCTGTTCGGTAGCGCCGCATGGCGCCCACTCCCCGCCTCCGCCCGCACTTTTACGTCTCTGTTTATGTGCTCTATCGAAGCCATAGTAATAGCGTTGCATCTGAGCTTGTCGACACTTTGTTATCGTTGTTCTGTGATGCTTTTCTGTTCTTTGTGTTCTTTTCTGTTCTTTCGCTACAATTTCATGTTTCCATTACTAACTTTTGATGGGTGCATTGTGTTTCTGCAGGAGGCACGAAATCGAGAGGCGAATCGGATAAGCAGGAAGACGAAGAACCGACTGCAAGCTAAAGCCACTGTAACATCAAACGAGGTTGAAGAAGGCATCGAAGAAGATAACGAAGGCGATGAAGAGGTCATCGTGGATGACGACTTGGCGCCGCCGAAGAAGAAGATCTACAATGCTCAATGCTGGAATCATTTCCAGAAGCCAAAGAAGTTCCCCAATGGTGTCAAGTATGTCGTATGTAAGTTGTGTCCAAAGGAAGTCAAGCTCAAGTACAGCGGAGGGACCTCAAATCTTATCAAGCACCTCAGATGTCGGCATAAAGGTGAGTACAGACAGGACTTGGCTACTGGTGAAAACATTCAAGTTGGGGATGTCTCTGTCCCCACCGTGATCAAAGCAGAGGTAAGTCATGTCCCATTGTGATTGTATAGTAGCATGTTATTGACTTAATGATGGCATGTTATTGACCTTTCATTCGTTGTTGACTCTATTCGTAGATTTCTGCGAAAAGGAAACCGAGCCCTACGGAAAGGTTTCCCACACAGGTGAGAATATTTTGCAAACGACAAAGCGCAGACTTGCTGGAGTGAATGTGGGAGAGCTTGTCGAAGCAGACGACTTGGAAGGCGTCGAAGCTGTGGACACTGTGTATGAATCAATATTCAGTAAGGTAAGAGTTAGTTTAGATTTTGGCTTTTTGTTTTTGCTTGTTATGTATGTCTCTGAATGAAGATGGTTTGACGGTTGCCTAGGTGTGCGACAATGGAGCAAACATGAAGAAAGGATGGGGTGCATTGGATGGACATACCTGTGTTACTCATGGCATTCAGTTGTGTGTCAACAAGTTCGTGGAGGAGCCGCACATCAAGGATTGTTCCCGAGCAATGCAAGGTCAGAGTGCCCACTTTTCTAGGAGCACTTTGGGCGCTGCCAAGCTGTCGGAGATTCAAACTCGGATGGGTCTTCCCACAAGTAAGCCAAGTACCAAGTCAGCCACTCGTTGGTTAGGCTTGTTTCCTCAGGCTGTGTGGTTTGTGCAGAACGCTGAAGCAATTACCGAGTATATGTTACAAGTAAGTACTGTCTTGCGGTGTTTTCATTGCATTATTGTTAAGTTGCATTACTGTTCATTTACTGAGATATTAATTCTATACTAGGTACCCAATGGTTGCGTTGCCAATGACGATGGGAAGGTGTATTCGGACTTCGCCATCAACACTGAGGATTGGGAGACTATTCGAGAGCTAGCTGCGATCCTGTGGCCAGTGGCTCAAGTTGTGAATTTGCTGCAGGGTGACTATGTTACCATATCCCTTGTTTACCCTATGTTAGGCACTTTGTTAGAGCAGCTGTCGTCACACAGGCCCGTTTCATTGCAAGATGAGCGGAGGGATATGGACTTGTACACCATCGAAGCGGAGGACATGGAGCCTCATATGGCGGAGGCAAGGGAGAGTCTGCGGGCCGGAATCATTGAGCGTTTTTTCACGAACATAAGGGAGAACGATTACATCAAGATAGGGATCGCGACATTGCTGGACATTCGGTGAGTACCTTGTAATGGTTGTGTGTGCATGTGTTTAAATTTTGCACATTTGTTTCTATTATATACCTGATAAATATATTAAATGTTGATAAATAGATGTGATTGTATCTGAGCGTCCTTGTGTGTGTGTGTTATGCATGTGTTTGTGTTTATCTGCTTGTGTGTGTGTAGGCTTGTATGTGCATCTACTTCTGAATGTGTGTGTATGTGTGTGTGGTGTTCGTTTGTGTACCTATTTTGTATGCTCTCTACGTGTGTTGTGTGTGTGTGTGTGTATGCAAATTTACTTGTGCATTTGCTATGTTAACTAAAAATGTGAATTGTGCAGGTTTAAGAATCTGGACTTCAATGGCATTCGCCCAGACTTTGCGCCTACAATTTTGGCGGCTGCAAGAAGAGAATTTGGAGAGCAGTGGCGCACAGAGCCGGAAGAGAGCGAGGCAGAAGGCGGTGCCTATCCAGCTGCAGAGATTGGCAAGCAATTGATGTCGTCGAAGAGTAAGTCTTTCACTGCATTCCTTTCCGGGGATTTGACTGGGCGTGTGACGCCCTCTACAGCCAAGCACGTGGAAAAGGATGACTTAGAGCGTTACCTTGAGCTGCCCCAAGAAACGGACAAGGACATTTGTGTGTTGACATGGTGGAAAACACATGCAGCTCTGTACCCCGACTTGGCTTTAATGGCGCGGCAGTACTTATCTATGCCTGCTACCTCTGCTGCATGCGAGCGTTTGTTCAACAAAGCGGGGCGAATGCATGACGCGTTCAAGAAGAACACCAAGGAAGATAGCCTAGAGGATGCCTTGTTAGTCTCATGTAATTGTTGAATTATGTATGCGCGAGGAATATGGTTGTCACAAGTCTATATAAACTGTAAGAAATGGTTGTCTTAAACCTGTTTTCATCCATATTTTGTGCATTTAATGTTCATTTGGTGGACTCGCACTGGCCATGCGATAAACCATTTGGCATTACTTGTCACATCATATGTGAAAAATGGTACTGCATCGGAATCTGTTTCCCTGTGATGGCAAGTGTCTTTTTTGAGCCGGAGGGCTATAAACTCACATACGTTGCTTGTGGCACTTGCCGGAGGGACCAAAAGCTTTGCTAAACTGTATGGGATAGACTGTAAAGTACTAAATATGTTTGCAGCGGGCAGAAATAAGTATGGGAAGTAAATTGTACGTATCTACTGTATGGGATCCAAGCATAAGCAGGCGCATAGAACTAATAGAGATGTAAAAATTCAAATTGCAGTACAAACTTCCCCCAAAATGCGCAATTTGTATCAATTTGCATGAGTACTTCGAGTACTTGTTGGAATCGCGAACCCAACGAATCCAACGGAACCAAAAAATTTAGAAGTACTCATGTACTCGGTTCCGGAATCAAAAACACAGGTACTCGCTGGATCCGAACCCTAGAATCACAGGTAATCGCTGGATCCGGACCCTAGAATCACAGGTAATCGCGGGGTCCGAACCCTAGGTTCAGTAGGTAATCGCGGGGTCCGAACCCTAGAATCACTGGTAATCGCGGGGTCCGAACCCTAGAATCACAGGTAATCGCGGGGTCCGAACCCAAGGTTCAGTAGGTAATCGCGGGGTCCGAACCCTAGAATCACAGGTAATCGCGGGATCCGGATCCCTTTCTTAGAGGTACTCACTAGTTCCGGATCCTAAAAAATCAAGTACTCATGGATCCGAACCCAACAAAAAAATGGCGGATCCAGTCCCTGTTCGCCAAGACTCAGGCGTACATTGACTTCATGCACGCTTTCCCAGCGCGCATTCCTGAGTCCCAGTAACTGCTTCAGTAAAGGAGCCAAGAACCACGGAGGTCTGCCTCGCGGTGGCCTCATTGATCTGTCAAGAGGGGGAGGGTACGAGTGTGACGAGTACAGTCCTGCAACAGTACATTGCAGGACATTGTACAGGTACTCGTTACGGATACCAAATCGTGCTTTTCCACACGACGGACGTAAACTCGTGGGTACGTCACTACTGCAATATTGTAATGGTGCTGATGCTACAGTACGACCAGTACCTCCCGGTACGTACAGATATGCATAATTAATCTAACTAGCCAGATGACGCGCCAGAACGAGCTCTTCGATGCAGAAGGAGCCGCGTCGTGAAACCCAATGCTAGGCAGGCCGCGTCTCGAGGACAGATGACGACGGTTGAGCAGCACTAACGCCTGACACGTAAGCGAAGCTTACAGGCGTAACTAGTCTGGGCTGAAACCTATTTAAGCCCAGTGCAGTAGAGGGAGGTGACAGAACCTTTTAACAATTCCTTTGTTCACTTACAACATCTACTGCCTAAGTACAGCAGTGAAACATCTCTCATCAATTGCCTCTCGACAAACATCTTTTGCCATCTTGCAACAACAGAACTAGACAGACTATAACAGATTTGTGCTAGCGTTTAGCTTTCAGAGGCTAACCGCCACATACGGGTCCTAGGGGGGCAAAAGGTCAAGAGGCGGGCATGGTGGGGGGCAGTCGATAGTGAACAACTTTACTAGAGCACTATCGGTCACTGGACAACGGGCACTAACACGACGAAAATGCCCGATTTTTGGCCGCCATCTCCCATGTGCTAGAGCGCCGATTGTCGGATAACATGTATCGAATATGTTATAATTTGTTAAATGTACGTCTCAAACACTTCATATCGCACTTAATAAGTAAATTCTATACACTTATAAATGTGGGGCCGTAGCTCAGATGGTAGAGCGCTCGCTTAGCATGCGAGAGGTACGGGGATCGATACCCCGCGGCTCCATGTGCAGATCCAATCGTGTGCGTCGGTGGTCTAGTGGTAGAATAGCACCCTGCCACGGTGCAGACCCGGGTTCGATTCCCGGCCGACGCAATAAATTTGCCTGGAATTTTTAAAATCAGCAACACGCACACAATTTCAAATGTACTTAACGGTGTGCCTGAAGTCGGGTAGCGTGCAAACGAAGGGTCACTCCAAACCGGTGACCATGTGGATTTACAAATATCACAAATCCACATAACGTTATGTTTGGCCGGGTTGTATATTGCGTAGTACATACATAAAGGTGAAGGTGGGGGCCTTGGGTCTTCACGACCCCCGCAGGGTGTGAGGTTTTTGGATCCACGGGCCATGGCGGATAAGGCGGACATACGGGTCCTAGGGGGGCAAAAGGTCAAGAGGCGGGCATGGTGGGGGGCAGTCGATAGTGAACAACTTTACTAGAGCACTATCGGTCACTGGACAACGGGCACTAACACGACGAAAATGCCCGATTTTTGGCCGCCATCTCCCATGTGCTAGAGCGCCGATTGTCGGATAACATGTATCGAATATGTTATAATTTGTTAAATGTACGTCTCAAACACTTCATATCGCACTTAATAAGTAAATTCTATACAATGACTTATAGTGGTACTACCACTGCACGTAAATTAATGATGGCAACAATTATTCACGGACATATTACGTAATGCGCCAAGTTATCCGTTATTTGGATCCCCTTGCCGTCCTCTCTTGAACCCCCTTGGACCCCCCTTGGACCCCCGAAAAAGGGGGTTTGGTCTGCATAAACAACATTTCCACTGCTGAGCTCCCCCAAGCTCGATGCCTCAATTGCGAAGTCCAACAACAACAATCGCCACTACGAAACCGGTCAAGATCGGCGAAGTGAAGTCCAACAACACAACATATAGAAAAGTACGCACAACGCCGTCTTAAAAGCGAGGTTACCATATGGGCATACGGCAAATGGCAATCGGCCAACAACAAGTCATCAATTATTAATAGTGTCTAGTGTCGACTGTCGAGGTGCACAATGCACATTTGCGCCTTTGACAGCTCGTCGAGTGGTCGCAAAGTACACTAGTACATTAATATAGTACATTGGGCATGCGTGATCGGGCGTGCGTGATGCTGTACTGTTGTCCACTCACACCACGCAAATGACCAACGGTTAAGGACTTAGTGGTCACTGGTCATTGGTCAACACACAACGTCACACACCAAATAATCATTGCGTGTTGTTTGTCTTTGTGTCACAACGACACGTGGATACGGTTGGACGGCCTATCGCCCCGTACACAATCGCGTCATGGTTACCACCGAAACGGTCCGTGAGGTTCCAAACGGAAAGTGTCCGTGTCCGTGTTGCGGGAAAAAAGTTTAGGGACAAGGTGGTTGACCACTTGAAGCTAAGCTTCGCTACTCACCACCCGAAATTGAAATTGTTGACAACATGTGCCGGGTAAAACCGGTTGTTGTTTCTAGGCCCTCCCAACTATGCCATGAAGGAAACTTATAAGTCAAGGCTAGATCGCGAACCGCTTAAATTAAGCCTCTCCAAAGGGTGTTGGGGGTTTTTGCCCCCCCCTAGGGAGTGTGCCGTGCGTGAGGGTGGTAGATGCCAATACGGGGCTTGTGTGGGTGCAGCAACTGCATGAGTTGCGTGTGGTCGTGCGAGATTTAATGCGGTCGATGAAAAGGATAATATGCAGCCATTGGACAATGCGCAAGTGGAGCTGAGTTAGGATGCGTATGATGTCGAGTCGGGTTTTCGAGACGAGTTTGTCAAGAGGGTGAGAAGGGAGGTGAGACTGGTTGTTGTGGATGTGTGAGGTGAACATTTGCGGTTCATGATTTTGGGTAGTATGTCGACCTATGTACCGGCCAGTGTTGTCGAATGGCTTTGCGAGGGGGGTGTATTTATAGTGAATCAGTTGCGTTGTGTGGGAGAAGGTGTGGTTTATGCAGTATTTCCATTCCCCTACTATTTGAATCTTTTTAACGATGTGTAATGTCGTCGGCCTGGCATGAGTTGAGGGAGACGGGCGAGAGGCCTTCGTCAACAGTTACTAGACATGTGGGCATGTGAGTGGAGTGAGGGGGTGGTAGTCGAGGGGGTGTGGATGAGTGTAGTGGATGTGACTTATTTTATGGATTTGTTACCAAAGTGTGACGAGTACAGTCCTGCAACAGTACATTGCAGGACATTGTACAGGTACTCGTTACGGATTCCAATTCGTGCTTTTCCACAGGACGGACGTATACTCGTGGGTACGTCGCTACTGCAATATTGTAATGGTGCTGATGCTACAGTACGACCAGTACCTCCCGGTACGTACAGATATGCATAATTAGTCTAACTAGCCAGATGACGCGCCACAACGAGCTCTCCGATGCAGAAGGAGCCGCGTCGTGAAACCCAATGCTAGGCAGGCCGCGTCTCGAGGACAGATGACGACGGTTAGACAGCGCTAACGCCTGACACGTAAGCGTAGCTTGCAGGCGTAACCAGTCTGGGCTGAAACCTATTTAAGCCCGGTGCAGTAGAGGGAGGTGACAGAACCATTTAACAATTCCTTTGTTCACTTACAACATCTACTGCCTAAGTACAGCAGTGAAACATCTTTCACCATTGCCTCTCGACAACATCATTTTGCCATCTTGCAACAACAGAACTAGACAGACTAGAACAGATTTGTGCTAGCGTTTAGCTTTCAGAGGCTAACCGCCACACTGGTTTCGGAGCTCTTTGGTCGACGCACGCTTTCGTTGCTCGTTGAATTCGCTCGACGTTGCTTGACTGAGTTGAGATGGCTTCTCTAGGACCCGGACATTACGTGGTGTTGGTAATTCACGTTGGAGGAACTAAACCGTCGGACCTTAAGTTGGTGTTACAGCGTGAGCCTCGTTCTGGTAAAACTTGGTTCCCAGCTGGCTCTGTCTTACCTAACGAAGAGCATGTCGACGCTGCTGTTCGCGAGTTACACGAGGAGACCGGTCTTGTTTTGACACCGGATGATTTGACGATGTTGAGTGGTGAACCATTTAACATTACGCTACCTCAAGGACGACAGCTTGTCTACGTGTACTCGGCATCTATTCCTGTCCTGTTTGCTACGAACAACCTACGCACACCTGCTCAAGTTGAACATGCTGTTTTAGCACAGTCGACAGTTAATCCGGATGGCACTTACGTCGTCCCGGAAACCATCAACATCGATGGTCTGACACTTACGCCCGCACAGAAGGGATTACTTCGTGATGAGAAGCACAAGAGTGAGTTACTTCACTTTGGCTACGTGACTCAATGGGAACTCTTTTTCCGAGCAATCCGTCAACACGTTCCAGTCATGCAAGACGACACGTCTATCCCGAGACAGTTCCACATGCACTCCCGGTTTACGACGGTCGACTCTGGTCCTGTCTGGCTGCTGATTCGCGGACACATCAACCGACTCACTGGTGAGGGGCCTACAGATTTACGAGTGGGAATGCCGATGCCTACTCACAACCTGGCTGGACTACCTGTTACCCTCACGGAGACTCAGCGTAAGGCGGCAATTAATTCACCGAATCAGAATGGTCAATGACCTCATGTACTGGAGGATTGGCTCGAAGCACAGCTTCAGCGTTTTGTCATGCTTGGGATTATGCTTGACACGTATGACTCGGTTATTTGGGTTACTTCACAGTTCTCTGGACATCTGAATGGGTGGTGGTTGAACCGGAAAAATCAGCCTCCAATTCCATCTACGCACGACGAGCTTGTAACGGAGTTACGCAAGTCAATGTTTCTTCCGAACATCAAGGACGACGCAATTAACGCCTTGCTCAGCTTTACGCAGAGCAGTACGATGAGTTACGCGGTCTACACTAAGCAGTACAACGACTACTTACGTCGGTCTCGTGAACATCTGACAGCTAGTGTACAATGTGTACGCTTCATTAATGGCCTAGCGAACACTTCGCTCAAGAACCAAGCTAAGTCACACCGAGCTCAAAAGGGGTACCAGATTACACTGGTGGAGCTGCAAAATTTCTTGAACGACGTCGTTACAGATTCGCCGGAACTCGGCAATACGAAGTCTACTGCTGGTCCGTCTTCCCAGCCTACACGCAAGCGTAATTTTGAGGACCCTCTCGACGAGGCCTCTAACGTCTGGAAGCGTAACAAGGGTGGCCGTGGTCGCGGACGTGGTCGCGGACGCGGACGTGGAGGAGGCAACAATGGCGGACGTGGTCAAACATCTGGCCGCGAAGATTTTAACACACTCTCAAAGGCAATGACACCTGAGGAGCGTCAACGACACATGGACGAAGGACTCTGCTTCAAGTGCCACAAGAAGGGACACCGACTGTTCCAATGCCCGGAGTTCAAGGGCAAGGCACCGATGGAACCTAAGAAGCAATGATGGTGGCAAGGCTGTTCTACAAATGAACTGGAGCAGCCGGCTACATCTACTGTTCATTCTGAGACACTGTTAGCGACAGAGGTCGTCGAAACTCCTTCGACATCTCCATCGACTACAGTTGCGACACCTGTAACGCTAGTAGCAGGTCGTCGTCGTCAGACTAAGCATAGACATAGTCGTAAACCTGTAACCAGACGTTCAATTGATTGGAAACTGGTTGACTCAGTCTTTGACCCTCTGCATGCACGATTTGACTTCACATTGGAGGGATGTGCTGATGATGAAGGTCTTAACTCGCACGGTGACCTACCTCACTGTTCGCCGAGTGACTCGATTCTAGACAAAGATTTGTCATGAGAACGGGTGTTCATCAACCCACCCTGGGAGTTAGCTGAGCAGATTGCGCAGCATTTTGAGGATTGTCGTCGAACATCTCCAACATCTACGATGGCTGTATTTGTACTACCGAAGTGGGCAAAATTTACTCAAGTGACTAAGGACTGGAAACTCTACCAAGAATTCCCAGCGAGAACTCAGCTTTTTACTCGTCAATCACTGGAGAACCCAGCGCAACAGGAGGTGGTTGCTCCAGCTCCTTAGCCTGTACAGCTGTGGTTAGTCGACGCAGATTGTGCGTTTAACGACTCACCAGAACCTACAGCACATGATCAACCCGACTCGGTACCTGTACCTTCAGACAACGCAGAACCGTCCATCGCTACGCTGCGACAATTTTCTTCGCCAGCTACAGCTCTACTGACTGACCTCACGGAAGCTCGCCCGTTAATTCGAACTGAGCTGACTGTAAAAACTCCTGATGGCGGACACCAAATTTCTGGATTAGTGGACTGCGCTGCGACGCTTGATTTTGTGTCAGAGGACTTTGTACGACGCTTTGCTTTACAGACTCGGAAGTCTGCGACTAAGACCCCAGTTCGACTCGCCAATGGACAACGAGTGACTTCTACAACAGTCTGTGACGTCACTTTTGAGCTGGCTCGCCACGAATTTCACCGGACTTTTTATGTCTTACGTGATTTACGCACAGCTGATTTAATCATGGGTTTACCATGGCTTGATGACGAACATGCCTCTTTACAGTTTGGTACAACCAGAATTTCTACACTAATGGACGGTACAGCTGTGGAGACTACCCTCGAGGAACGACGCCTGTCTACTCCTGTCATCTACGAAAGTTCAGAAACTCATGCGCAAGACGCGCCGCAGCAGGGGACGTCATGCTGATTTTTACGTCATTGAACTCACGTCAGCCACTGAACAACCGACAAACTTTCACACTGGAGAGGAGCTAACTGCAGAACAATGTGACAACTTCCGGTCGTTACTCTTTGATGACTTCCCGGAGTTACTGCAACCTGTCGACTCTCCACATGTAAGCCGACAGTGGGATCATCCCATTGAAACAATTGGCCCAATGCGACGTCAACGTCTGAACATGTTATCACCTGCAGAGCGCGCTGAGCTTAATCGACAGCTCAAAGACGCAGTGGAGGCTGGTCTAGTCCGTCCCAGCTACAGTGAGTTCGGCTCGCCAATTCTTTTTGTGCGCAAAGCTGATGGCTCGCTACGTATGTGCATTGATTACCGTGCCCTTAACGAGGTTACGCGTAAAGACGCCTACCCACTTCCGAGAGTGGACGATACACTGGACGAACTTAAAGACGCGAATTTCTACACTCACCTCGACCTCGCCTCAGGATTCTGGCAAGTTCGAGTGCGTGACGAGGGCGTTCACAAGACGGCTTTTCAGACCCCTGATGGCTTAATGGAATGGGTCGCCATGCCGTTTGGGCTGTGCAATGCACCAGCTACATTTCAGAGGATGATGAACGATATTCTTCGCGACTTTTTACATAAGTTCGTGACAGTCTACCTGGATGACGTCTGTATTTACTGTCGAACACTGGAGGAGCACCTGGAGCACCTACGTCTAGTGCTACAGCGATTCAAGGAGGAAGGGCTGAAATTACGCCTTAAGAAATGCTTCTTCGGATTACAACAGATGGAATACCTGGGCTACACTGTGTCAGCCGGTAAAATTTCGGTTTCCACAAAGAAAGTCGAGGCCGTTGCAGACTGGCCAGTGCCCAAGACGCAGAAGGAGGTTCGCAGTTTCGTACAGTTCTGCAACTTCTATGCCAGATTTATACACCATTTTAGCGACCTTACGGCTCCATTGACGGACTTACTGCGGAAGTCCCAGCCACAGAAGGTTACGCTGACGCCTGCCTGTTTGGAAGCCTTCGAGACTCTCAAGTTACGGCTCATTTCCGCGCCATGCCTGATCCTTCCGGAGGTCGGCTCGGACGCGACGTTCACCGTGGCTACATATGCTTCAACAGTGGGGATTGCAGCAGTCTTGTTGCAAGGGCAAGAAGGAGGTCTTCAACCAGTCTCTTACTGGGCGCGTAAGCTGAATCCAGCTGAGCGTGGTAACACTTACTCTGCGTACGACTTAGAAGCTTTGGCCGTATGCGAAGCTGTCAAGCATTGGAGGTGCTACCTTGAAGGCTGTTCTAAGTTCCTTGTCGTAACAGACCACGACACACTGCGACATCTGCTCAGGCAACCGAACAACAGGCTGAACAAGCGGCAAGCAAGACACCTGCGGGATTTGCAACCGTTTGTGGGCTCGATGACACTTGCATATCGCAAGGGAGCTCTGAATGAAGCTGACCCGTTAAGCCGGCGTCCAGACTTCGTACCTCAGGCCACAGTACCCTTATTTTGGGATGGCGAGGTTCCGTCAGATCGAGAATTACGACGGAAGTCCCAGCTGCTGTTTCTAGACGCACAGTCAAATTCACTGACTGTTAACGCGCTGCAGCTGAGCCCTGAGTTCGCTGATCTCATTCGCGAGGGGTTCTCACAAGATTCGTTTTATGGGGACGATGGTGAGTGGACAAGAGACAGCCGGATAGAAGCCAGAGACGGATACTTTTGGCGCCTCAATCGCCTCTGTATACCACAGAACTCTGAGCTCCGACTGAGATTGATCAGAGAGCTGCACGAAAGTTCGTTAGCAGGGCACAGAGGAGTTGTTAGCACTCTTGCTAAAGCACTCGACAGATTCTGGTGGAAACGAATCCGCCAAGAATTGAAAGATTTTTGTGAACGCTGCGTCGTGTGTCGACGAGCGAAGATTCGACCGCAGATGGCTGCGACTCTTTACCCATTACCTGTTCCACCCAGACCGTGGCACACAGTTGGTCTTGACTACCTGACACACTTGCCTGAGAGCAACGGCTTTAACAATGTGCTGATTGTAGTAGACCATCTAACTCGAATGGCCCATTTTCTGCCATGTACAGAGTCGATTACTGCCGAAGAAACTGCCACTTTGTTTTTACAGGGAGTCTACCGCTTACATGGACTACCCCGTGTGCTGATCAGCGACCGCGACCCGAAATTTGTCAGCGCTTTCTGGCAGACGCCTCGGAACGCGTCTAAACATGTCTTCGAGCAGACACCCAGAAACAGACGGGTTGAAAGAGCGAGTAAACAGCTTCTTCGTTGCTTCTGTTGCTACGATGGCTATGATTGGACGACACTTCTACCGCAAGTGGAGTTTGCGTACAACGCTTCGCGTGCACTCGGAATTGAGCACACACCGTTCGAGGCTAACATTGGTTTTTCTCCTGAGGAGCCTCCTGACCTGCTCTTCAGCATGCGACCGTCGATTCCAATTTCGCAAGACGCAACAGAACGGTTGAGATTGCTACAGGAATTACACACCCTGGTACGCTCAGTGTTACAGCTACACAAGGACGAGATGCAGGCGCGCACAGAAGCGTCTACAGCGCCACACTTCGCTAAGGGAGACAAGGTGTCAGTCGTCACAACAAACCTTTTTCTGCGAGGACAACCGAACCGCAAACTCAGAGACAGACAGCTCGGCCCTTTTCCAGTGGGGGAGCAGATTGGGAAACACAGTTACAGATTGAAATTACCAGCGACAGTACGCTTACATCATGTGTTCCATGTTAACAACTTGCGACCCTGCTCTACCGCTCCGCTACGACCAGCTGTCCCGGTGACTGTACCTAAAGGAGACGACGAGGAGTTTGACATCTCGCACATCTCTGCTGTGTGTATCAAGTCGCTACCTGGACGACGAGGCAAATATTTGCTTTTCATGACGCACTTCAGTGATGACGACATTCCACCTGTCTGGCACCGGTTGAACGAGGTGCATCGAACAATTGCGTTACAAAAATTCTTGGAGACGCCTCAATGGCACAAATTTGCCAAGACTTAGGCGTACACTGACTTCATGCACGCTTTCCCAGCGCGCATTCCTGAGTCTCAGTAACTGCTTCCGTAAAGGAGCTTAGACCACGGAGGTCTGCCTCGCGGCGGCCTCATTGATCTGTCAAGAGGGGGAGGGTACGAGTGTGACGAGTACAATCCTGCAACAGTACATTGCAGGACATTGTACAGGTACTCGTTACGGATTCCAATTCGTGCTTTTCCACAGGACGGACGTATACTCGTGGGTACGTCGCTACTGCAATATTGTAATGGTGCTGATGCTACAGTACGACCAGTACCTCCCGGTACGTACAGATATGCATAATTAATCTAACTAGCTTGATGACGCGCCATAACGAGCTCTTCGATGCAGAAGGAGCCGCGTCGTGAAACCCAATGCTAGGCAGGCCGCGTCTCGAGGCAAATGACGACGGTTAGACAGCGCTAACGCCTGACACGTAAGCGTAGCTTGCAGGCGTAACCAGTCTGGGCTGAAACCTATTTAAGCCCAGTGCAGTAGAGGGAGGTGACAGAACCATTTAACAATTCCTTTGTTCACTTACAACATCTACTGCCTAAGTACAGCAGTGAAACATCTTTCACCATTGCCTCTCGACAACATCATTTTGCCATCTTGCAACAACAGAACTAGACAGACTAGAACAGATTTGTGCTAGTGTTTAGCTTTCAGAGGCTAACCGCCACAAAATTTCGCCGTGATGGTCTCCCATCGGCCTCCGTTGTGGCGTTCCATGAGGGAGAGGAGGAGTTGGAGCGCGCTGTTGTGGCGGTTATGTCTTAGGCCGGACATAGAGGGTCAATTACCGGCCATGTGGCCGTTGATGGTGAATTGAACATACATGAGGTAGTGCAGGGTGGGGTTGTGTTAGAAGAGGCGGATGTTGTGTACTCCCCACATGAATTCTTGCATGTATGCGAATTTGATATTGGTTAGTCATGTGTGTTTTTTGTGGAAGGTGAAGTCCGCCCCGTCCGCAGCGGCGTGGGCGAGGAGGGCGCTGTGGTTGGTGGTTTGTGAGAGTAGCGTACGAGTGTGTTTGGTGTTGTAAGTGTGTGCGTCGGTTTTGAGGTTGGTGTACCTGTGGGGTGTGGCGGATTCTCCTAGGGTTTGGGGTACGAGTGTGTATGGCTATGTCCATGTGCCTATTGACACGTTTGCACGCGTGGCGTATGTCGTGTCGGGTGGGTGGCCGTCTCCAACTTGGTTAGCGCGAGCGTCTGCGAGGTCATTGCCGATATAGTGATTGTGTGCATTGATTTTGCCTAGATGGATGCGAATGCCTGACGTGCGGCGGATATTGAGGGTGTGTGAGATTGAGGTAAGTGTGTCGCGGTGGATGTGGTGTCGGTAAACGAAAGGACATTTCATGAAGCCTTGGATGAGGCGGAGCGAGCATGCGTTGTCCGTAAGAAGGTGGGTATGTCCGAGTTGTAGGCCGATATCATTGCCCGCGAGCTCTGCACGGGTGATGGTGTGTGAGGGAGGGGTGTGGAGGTCACCATAAGTTTGAGGCGTGTATATGTTAGAGTTGGAAACGGATAGTTACACGGAGGTCGTGCCGGTCCCACAAGAGGGCCGGCAATGGTGACTAGAGAAGTGGAGGGAGAGATATGGCGGCCGGCGAAGGCACCGGCAAGGCCGGCCGACCGCCACTAACAAGGAATACAATACCGCTAATATGATAGCACTAAGCACTAGTATGACAAAATGCTACCTTGTACATAAGTACTAGGCAACGGGATGCTAGTGCTAACACTATCCGAGGCTTGGTGGGTGGCAGCCGCTCCAAGGGAGGAGGAGCCTCCCGTTTTGGAGCCGTCGGTGTAAACGAAGTCCTGCCAATTACAAGCAAGAATTCTTCCGGAGGGAAGTATGTTAGTGACATGGCCAATAGGAGAAGGTAGGTGAGAGGGTGGGTGGGGTTTGGGGGATCGATGGTAGATGCCGGAGGAGTGTGGTAGTAAGTGTCGAAGAGGGGCGGGGTAGGGAAGGTAAGGAATGGACTGGAAAGGTGAGTATTGCAAATGGACTCGAGTGTGTTGTGGAGGGCGGTCATAGCCGAGTGGGAGGGCAACGAGGCCATGGCGATTGGGTTGGCGTGGGTGAGTGGATTTCTTAGGTGCATAGGTGTAGGTGAGACTAGTCTCATGATGAGATGGTAGACCTCTTTTCCGAATGTGCGGTGTGTAAGATCGGGGCGGAAGAAGTGGTAGAGGTGTCGGGTGTGGGGGCAAGAGAGAGTTATGATCGCGCGGTCGTCGGGGGTGCAAAGGATGGTTGTGTAATGGAGGGCGGGGTGGGTGTGTATGGTGAAGTGGCATGTGGGGAGCATGTCGAGGTCTGGGTTGATGGGGTCATGGTTAAAGGAATTGAGAGGGTGCGTCCATGGGGTGGGTTTGGGGTCGGGTAGGGTAGAGGATGTGGTTGGAACGATGCCGGCTTTGAAGGCGGTGAGGGCATTGGTGCCAGAGGGGGTCTCAGTGATGGTGTCGTGAAGTTGCAAGCAGGGGGGCACTTGATCTCGTGAAGGTAAGTTAGGTCGTGCGTCTGGCCGCGTTCACACCCTTCGCATTGCCACGTGACGGGTCCCGGAGCTGGGCGGCAGTGTGAGTGGACGGCAAAGTACGGGCATGTGCTGTGGGATGAAGTGGGGTCTAAGTGAAGGGGGTCGTGACGAATGGAGCAAAGGGAGCGGGAGGGGGTGGGGGAACATACCGAGGTGGGGGTGGAGGTGATGATGCGAAAGCCGTCGTCGAATTGAAGTTGGATGCCCCATTCCGTGAGGTGTCCCGGGGCCTACTCGACCATGTATTGTGTCTGGCCGTATTTAGTGTCCTTATGTATTGAAATGATGCGTGTGACGTCGCAAAGAGGGTAGGGGTTGTCCGAGGGGGGGAGGCATTCCGATTCAATGTGTGTGGTGGGGGCGAGGGGCAGGGTGGTCTAATGCCGGTGGTGAGGGTGGTGGGGGAGCGAGGTAGATGGGATATTAAGAGAGGAATCCAATGTGGGTGGATGGAGGTGGGTGGAGTGGCTTGTTTAACGGTTGGGTGTGTTATTGACGGGCGGTTGTGAATGGTTTCGGCGGGTTCGGTGAGGACCGCGGCTAGGAGACGGATAGAGACAGATAGTGAGTCTCTGGTCCCTTCGAGAAGATATACAAACTTGAATGATTTAAGGAGGATGAAAGAGCTAAAGGCGCGGAGAAGGATTTGTGGCCATGTGGTGATATCATTGTGCCACAGGGGGTGAGGCGAGAGAGAAGGGACTTGTGTGTGCGGTGGGGTGTGAATTCGCGGTGTGTATGTATGTTTGTAGGTGTGTGTGTTTTGTCACGGAGTGAGGCGAGGAGGGTCTCGTCTTGGCGGGTGAAGTGGGCGCGGAGTGTTTAGGCGATGGGGTTGGTGTCTTGGTGAGGGAGAGGGGGGGATATGGTGGAAACAAGTGCCGGAGTTGCGCTAGGCCCGGACTAGACATCTGAGTTTGGGCGGAGGAACCGCGTGACATGATGGACTATGTGGGCCAGTGGTTGTAGGTGCTAGAAATGGTATGGATATGTGTTTTGGCTATGTAGCATGTGCATCCCGGGGTGTTCATGACTTTGTGTAGGTGACAGACTGTGAGTTGTGATGCGTGGGCTTTGAGGGATGGGAGGCCGTAGCCGAGGTCGGATGTGGGGCGGTGGAGGGCTGTGCGGGGGAGGTTACGCACCGAGGAGACGGCGGAGCGGAGTGCCCGGCAGATTTGGCCCTCGAGGAGGTCGAGTTGGGAGTCGCTGAACATACCGAGCTGGAGGGTTAAGTGCTTGCCAATAAGGGGTCCTCGAATGACGCGGATTCTGCGGGATTGTGTTAGTAGGGAGATGGATAGGGCATTGACGAGGGATGTGGTCGCGCGCTTTAGTTCTCGCCATTTCTTGGTGAAGTTGAGGGATGCGGCGAGTTCGACCCCGAGGACCCGGTAGGACTCCGAGGGGTCGATGGTGGGGCTGAGGGAGTTGTGCGTGTTAGCGGTAACGAAGTGGTTTTGTAGGTGGGACACGTGGAGGGTGCGGTTGGCGATGGAGAGGGCGTTGCATTTGCTCCATAGTGCGCCGGTAATGCAACATTTTCGAACATTAACAGTCATAAATGTGTACGCGCTGAAGAGGGAGAGCTTTCTGAGCTGGGTGGTCATACTAATGGGAAAGCCCGTTGCGAGGCTGAGGTCGTCAACGAAGCCGTGGCCAGGGTATGTCGCCGTGGGGTGTGTGGGGTCAACGTTAGTGGTGGGGGCACCGGGGCGGTAGCCTCGACCACCGACCTTGAGCCACAAGAGGAATGGTTCGAGAAAAAGAGTGAATAGGAAGGGAGAGAGGGTGTATCCATGCAGAGTGCCACGGTTGATATTTGTAGGTGGGGTGGAGCTATAGGGGGTGATCTAGTCGGTGGTGGAGACACCATAGAGTTGTTCGCATGTTTTGACAAAGGCGGGGGCATACATAGTTGGTGCATGTGTTTGAACATGATGCGGTGGTCAGCAGCGTTGAAAGCGGCCTTGAAGTCCGCGTACATGATACATATGTCTTTTGTGCAAATTTTTGCGACCTCCATCATCATGATGATGGAGTTGAGGGCATCATGGATGCTGCGAAGGAGGCAGAATCCGTCTTGCTGCTCGCTTAGAATGCCGTGAGTTTCTACATACTTAGAGCATTCGTCTTGGATTAGTCCAGTGCGAAGTTTGAGTAAGTTCTTCATGAGGGCAATGGGGGGGTAGTTGTCGAGGAGGGTAGGGTAACCTTTTTGTGTGATAAGCAAGTTGTGTTGTGGCACCAGTCGGGGGGGGGGGGTATAAGCCTTATGCGCGAGGAGGGAGAGGAGGGAGAAAAGGGCGGAGCGGGTCGCATAGGGTAGGAAGTTTATGATTTCGTTGGGGATGCCGTCTAAGCCGGGGGGTTTGCCATTGCCTAGCGAGGTGGCCGTTTTACCAAATGTATCGGGTATGATCATGTCCGCAAGTGTGAGGGTGGGGTCTCCGCGGGGATCGATGACGAATGGGTCGGGGATGTTGAAGTTTTCCCACAGAGGAATGGGAAGCTCGGGTGGGGTGGCAAGGGTGAGTTCTTTGTCGAATCGTGGTTGGAATGCGGCTATGGCATCGCGAGGAGAGTCTACAATGGTTGTGTCAAGGCGGGTAATTTTATGTAGGGTCGGGGCGGCGTTGATAGGGAGAAGGATGCCGCTTTTATTTTGAGCAGGCAATGGTAAGATTTCGGGTTAATGTCGTAGGGTGTGTTGGTGCGGGCTTTGTTTATCTAATTTATTTGAGGTGGCTGTATGGAGGAGGTGGCGGATGCGTTCATGACATTTGTACTTGATGGTATCTGGGGCCATGTAGTCGGTAGTATGGAGAAAGGATTCAGCGAGGGGTTTTTGTTGCAGCGGCGGAGGGGTTTGATGCGCTTACATGATTTTTTTGTGAGCCAAGTGTCGGGGGATGTCTGTAAGGGTCGCAGCTCTTTCGGGGGGAGAAGGGGCCATATGGAGGCTGCACGGTCCACGTGGTTTGAGAGGATGAGGGTAGTGAATTTCAAGGCAAGGGCTTCGAGGTCATTTGTGGAGGTTGTGGATGCGGATGTGTTGAGTATGGCAGCGTGGAGGGATGCGGATTGGTTGTTGAGGTCGGGTGTGCTGGCGCGATATTCATTTATGTGATGTTGTGTGAGGGGGAGCTAGAAGTTGTATTTGCGGGTTGAGTATGGTTGGTGTGAGGGGTTTATTGAAGGTTGGAGCGTAGAAAGGATGGTTACAGTGCTTTGAGCTCCATGCTTATATCCGCTAGAGCCACACATACTAAACTAAATAATATTGCGGTTATCTCCAAAACGCTTCTTGAACCGTTAGATCTATTATCCAACGGTCACAATTCAATCTAGCGTCAAATAGCTATTGTATCGCATTTAATAGCGATTTCTTCAGTACAATGATGTAGCGACATACAACTGCTCTCGACACTTCCCCTTGCTACTCACTACCACTTCCCATTATTGCTTTGGTGAGTTGCCCATGCTTGTCCGCAGCGAGAGGCTTGGTTAGTGCATCCGCGAGCATCACCTCTGTCGGACAATACTTCACCACGATCTCGCCGTTGTCTTGCTTCTCACGACATAAGTGCATCTTCACGTCGATGTGCTTGCTGCGCTCCGTCGTCATGTTGTTTTTGCAGAGGGCGATGCAGCTCGGGTTGTCCTCGTGGAGAACAGTCCCGGAGGCCTGAGGTTGTCCCATTTGCTCCAAGAGTTGCCTCAGAAATAAGGCCTCTTGTGTTGTTGTTGTGAGTGCCACGTATTGAACTTGAAATGAATTGAAATTGTTTACAACATGTACCGTATGCGCCGGTTTTTCACCAAAAGCCGTATGCGCCGGTTGCTGTCTCTGGGCTCTCCCAACTATGCCATACATGGAACTTACAAGTCAGGGCTAGATCGTAAACCACCTAAATCCAACCTCTTCAGGGATGTTCGGGGGTTTTACTCCCCCCCGGGGAGTTGTGCAAGACGAGGCGAGGGCTGCGTGCATTTAGGGTCGTGCGAGGGGGAAATGTGTGGAGGCGCGGCGGGAGGTCGTGCGGGACTTGATGCGGTATATGAGTAGGAGATGATGTAGCCATTGGACAGTATGCGTGTGGAGCTGTGCAAGGATGCGAGACGTGTCGAGGCGTGCTTTGGAGATGAGTTTGTCAGGAGGGTCAATGCGGGCGGTGAGTAGGGAGGTGAGACTCGTGATGGTGGAGGAGTGCGGTGTACTTGTGCGGCTCATGACGATGGGAAGGATGTCTACCACTGTGCCTGGCCAGTGGCTGCGGATGGCGTTTGCAAGGGGTGTGTATTTGGCACGTATGAGGTGAGTTGTTTGGGAGAGGTTATTGTCCGTGCAGTACTTCCATTCCCCTACTTGAATATTTTTTATGGATGCGTAACGGCGGCGACCGTTCGTGTGTCCAACGAATCGAGGTTCGAGGAGGCGGATGAAGTCGGGTTTGTGTGCGGGGGGTCGTAGCGCGGGGGGGGGAATCTCAGGTGGGAGGACGGCGGGACACGAGGTTAGGGAGTCGGGCGAGAGACCTTCGTCCGCAACAACAAGGCGGGTGGGCATGTGGATAGGGTGAGGTGGGTGACAGTCAAGCGGAGTGTGGGCAGGAGTGGGGGAAGCAAATGATTTTATGGGTTTGTTACAGAAGCATGCAATGATGGTTTCCCAACGTCCTCCATTGTGGCGCTCCGGTAGGGAGAGTAGGAGTTGCAGCGCGTTGTTGTGTCGGTCCTGTCTTAGGCCAGACATGGTGGGGCAGTTACCGGCCATGTGGCCGTTGCTAGTGAATTGGCCACATAGGGGGCAGCGCAGGGTGGGGTTATGAGTAAGAAAGCGGGTGTTGTGGACTCCCCACATGAATTCTTGCTTGTGTGTGAATTGGATATTTGTCAGGGTTGAGTGTTTTTTGTGGAAAGAGAATTCGGCGCCGTCCTCCGCGGCGCGGGCGAGGAGGGCACCGTGTTTGGCTGTTTGCGAGAGGGGTGTGTGTGTGTGCTTGGTGTTGTAGGTGTGTGCGTCAATCTTGAGGTTTGTGTATCTGTAGGGTATGGGTTCTCCTAGGGTTTGTGGAATGAGGGTGTATGGCCAGGTCCAATGGCTTATCGTGACCTCTAAACCTGTGGTGTATGTAGTGTCGGGTGGGTGACCATCCGCGACTAGGTTGGCGAGGGTGTCTGCGAGGTCGTTACCTAGGGAGTGGTTGTGTGCTTTGATTTTGCCGAGGTGTGTACGGATGCCTGCGTCGCAGCGGGTTTTAAGGGTGTGTGTGATGGAGTGGAGCGTGTCGCGGTGAATGTTGTGTCTGTAAGCGGAAGGGCAGTTTAAGTATCCTTGTATGAGGCGGAGGGAGCACGCACTGTCTGCAAGGAGGTGGGTGCGGCCAAGTTGGAGGCCTATATCTATGCTAGCTAATTCAGCGCGATTTATTTTGTGCGAGGGAGGGGTAGAGGTCACCAGGATTTTGACTTTGGTGTCCGAGGTGGGGTGGGTGGCTGCTGCCCCGAGAGGGGTCGAGCCTCCTTTCTTCGATCCGTTTGTGTAGACAAAGTCCTGCCAGTTCCAAGCAAGAGCTCCTCTGGTGGGGGGGTATGTTAGTTGCATCTGTTCCGGGAGGGGGTATGTGATGGGGTGAGTTGGGTTTGGGGGGAGGTGGTATATGCCTGCTGAGTGGGGTGAGTAGGTGTCGAAGAGGTGAGAAGGAGGGGTGGTGATGGCGGGGTTAGGGAGGTGAGTGTCGTAGATAGATTCGAGAGTGTTGTGGAGTGCGGTCACGGCTGTGGGTGACGGGAGGGTGGAGAGTGCGAGGGGGTTGGCGACGAGGTATATGTCGACCATCCATCGTGTGCCGAATGGGGTAGGGGTGGGGTGGCCAGTGTGTTGGTCGGGGGGTAGGAAGGTGTTTGCGTCATTGGGGAGGGTGTAAAGGTGGTGGGTGTATGGGGAGTTGATGTATTTAGAGTGGCGGTAGGGTGTGTGTTCCCATCGGGGGAGGATGAGGATGGGTGCGCTGGGTGTGTGAGGGGCTGTGAGGTGTGCGCTGGTTATTGCGTGTTCCATGGCGCGGCGCATGCATTCGTGGTCGTATTCGGGGTTGGCGATGTTTGTGCCTTGCCATGTGTGTGGGGCATTGCTGCCACTAGATGAGAAGACTATGTCTTCGGGGTAGAGGGAGTGGTATGTGTTAGAGTGAAGGGATTTATTGAGGGGGTCGGAGTAGAGTTCTGTCTGTATGCGGAATGTGTGGCGGAGAGCTGTGAGTAGGTCTTCTCTAGTGGCCCATCTATTACGGGTGGTGGTGGCGGGTGTGGGTGAGTGGATTTCTGAGCGGGAGCCTAGGCGAGTGAGGAGGTGGTAGACCTCCTCTTCAACGTATGCTGCGAGAGGTCGGGGTCGAAGAGTTGGAATAGGTGGTGGACGCGGGGGCCGTTAAGGGTGGTGACCGCGTGGCCGTAGGGAGTGCAGAGTACGGTGGTGTCGTGGAGTGATGGGTGTGCGTGGATGGCGAATTGACCGGTAGGGAGCATGTCGAGGTCGGGGTTGATGGGGTCGTGGTTGAATGTGATTAGGGGGTGTGACTAGGGAGGGGGTCCGGGTTCTAGCAGAATGGGTGTCTTAGAGGAGACAAAGCCGGAGTTAAATGCGGTGAGGGCGGTGGGGCCGGAGGGGGTCTCACTGATGGTGTCGTGTAGTTGTAGGCATGGGGCCCACTGGACCTCGTGGAGGCGGGTGAGGTCGTGTTGTTGGCCGCGAGCGCACCACTCGCACTGCCATGTGGCGGGTCCATGAGCTGGGCGGCATTGGGAATGTATGGCAAAGTGCGGGCATGTGCAGCAGGTGGAGGTGGGTTCTTTGTGCAGTGGGTCATGACAGATGGAGCAGATGGTGGGGGAGGGGGTGGGGAGGCATACCGATGTGGGGGTGGAGGAGATGAGGCGGAAGCCGTCGTCGAGCTGTAACTGAACGTCCCATTCCGTGAGGTGTTTCGGGGCCCATTCGACCATGTACTGCGTTTGGCCGTATTCTTTGTCCTTGTGTTTGGAATTAATGCGCGTAACGTCGCATGGGGGGTAGTGGTGGTCTGAGGGGGTGAGGTATTCTGTGTCTAAGTGTGTGGTGGGTGCAGTGGGGGTGGGGTGATTGGTGCGTGAGGTGTGGATGCCGGACGAGAGGGTGGGGGGTGTGCGAGGGAGGTGTGGTAAAAGGAGGGGAATCCACGAGGGGTGGACAGTGGTGAGGCTTGTGGTGGGGAGGCGGTTGTGGATAGTATCGAAGGGTTCGGTAAGGACAGCGGCGAGAAGGCGAATGGGGATTGAAAGAGGGGAGGTGGACCTCGTGAGTGTGGAGATGGATTTGCATGACTTGAGTATGAAGGAGGAGGGGGTGGCTCGGAGGAGGACTTGTGGCCATGTGGTTATGTTGTTTTGCCAGAGGGGAGTGAGACGGGGGAGGAGGGAAGCGTGTGTTTTGCGGGGGGAGAATTCGCAATATGCTTGTTTGTATGTGTGAGGGTCTGTGATGTGTGTTGCTTTGTCTCTGAGTAAGGCGAGGAGGGTGTTGTCTTGTCGGGTGAAGTGGGCGCGGATTATGGAAGCAATAGGGTTGGTGAGGGAGAGTGGAGGGATGTTGTGAAACATAGTGCCAGCGTCGCGTTGGGCTCGTACTAGGCATCTGAGTGTGGGTGGGGAGGATCTGCGTGACATGATGGATTCGGTGGGCCAGTGGGAGTATGTGTTGGATATGGTGCGTATGTGTGCTCGGGCCATGTGGCCTTTATAACCACGGGAGTTCATGATATTGTGGAGATGGCAGACTGTGAGTTGCGCGGCATGGGCTTTGAGGGAGGGGAGGCCGTAACCGAGGTCGGAGGTGGGCCGGTGGAGGGCGGTGTGGGGGAGGTTACGTACCGAGGAGACGGCGGAGCGGAGAGCTCGGCATATTTGACCTTCAAGGGTGTCCTGTTGGGAGTCGCTGAAGAGGCCGAGCGGGAGGGTGAATTGCTTGCCGATGAGGAGGCCTCGGATGACCCTGATTCTACGGGATGGAGTTAGCAGGGAGATGGAGAGGGCGGTGATAAGGGATGCGGTAGTGCGTCGCAGTTCGTGCCAGTGTTTGGTGAAGGTGAGAGAGGTGTTGAGTTCGACCCCTAGGACGCGGTATGTGTCCGAGGGGCCTATGGAGGGGATGGGTGCCGGGGTGGAGTTGATGGTGATGAATTGTGATTGAAGGCGGGATGCGAGGAGGATGATGTTGGCAAGGGAGAGGGCGTTGCCTGTACGCCAAAGGGCTCCGGTAATGCAGCATTTTTGGATGTTGACGGTCATACATGTGTAGGCGCTGAAGAGGGAGAGTTTCCTTAGTTGGATGGCCATGTTTGGGGTCGAGCCCGTGGCGAGGCTGAGGTCGTCGGCGAATCCGTGACCGGGGTATGTGGCTGTGGGTTCTGTGGGGTCGACGTCAGTGGCGGGGGGCCTGGGCGATAGCCCCGGCTGTCCACAGTGAGCCAACAGAGAAAGGGTTCTAGGAATCGGGTGAATAGGAAGGGGGAGAGGGTATCGCCCTGCAGGGTACCCCGATTAATGTCGATGGAGGGGGTGGGACCATATGGGGTAATGTAGTCTGTGGTTGAGACTCCGTATATGTGTTCGCATGTGTCTACAAAGGTAGAGGGCATACCGAGTTGTCGCATGTGTTTGAACATGATGCGGTGGTCGGCTGCGTTGAAGCCGCCCTTGAAGTCCGCGTACATGACGTAGATGCCTTTTTTTTGGAGTTTCGCGTCCTCTATCGTCATGATTATGGAGGAGAGGGCGTCGTGGATGCTGCGGTGTTGTCGAAAGCCGTCTTGTTGGTCGCTGAGAATCCCGTGGGTTTCGGCGTATTTCGAGCCTGCATCTTTGATTAGTGCGGTCCATAGCTTAAGAAGGTCATTCATGAGGGCGATGGGGCGGTAGTTGTCAAGGAGGATGGGGTCACCTTTTTTATGTAGCAGGCATATTGTGCTGTGGCACCATTCAGGGGGGTGTAAGATTTGCGGGCGAGGAGGGATAGGAGAGAGAAGAGGGCGGAGCGGGTCTCTGGGGGTAGGAACTTGAGAATTTCGTTGGGGATACCGTCGGGGCCGGGGGCTTTGCCTGTGCCTAGCGAGTTGAGGGTTTTATCGAATGTATCGCGGGTGATCATGTCGGCAAGGGTGAGAGAGGGGTCTCCGCGGGGTTCGATGGTATAGTTGTCGGGGTTGTCCGGGTGTTCCCAAGGGGCCGGGGTGGGGTAGTTCGGGTGGGGTAGCGCGTCTGAGTTCGGTGGCGAAGTGAAAGTGTATAGCTTCTAGGACGGCGGAGGGAGAGGTTGCGGAGGTTTTGTCGAGGTTGGTAATGCGGTGGAGAGTCGAGGCTGCGTTGGTCTGGGAGAGGAGGCCGCTTTTAATTCCAAGCGGCGGTGGGAGGATTTAGGGCGTCGTAGGCAGTATTGGCGCGCGTTTCAATTTTCTTCAGTATATCTGTTGTGGTTGTTCGTAGTACGTGGCGTATGCGTGCCTAGCATTGTTGTTGGATGTCGGTAGGGGAGAGATAGTCAATTCTATTCATGAGGGTATGGACGAGGGGTAGGGGGCCACCGTTGGTGCTACATCTGCGAAGCTTGCGAATGAGTTTGCGTGTTTTTTTATTTAGCCAGGTGGGGTTAAGGGACGAGGGAGTTGGGCGGGGTTTCTTCGGGGGTAGGAGGGGCCATATGGTGGCTGCGTGGTCCATATGCTGGGAGAGTATTGTGGTAAATTTCGAGGCTAGGGTGTCGAGGGTATCGGGAGAGGCCGTGGAGGGGGTGTATTAATAATTTCTGCGTGAAGGGAGGCCGTTTGGTTGATAAGGGAGGGTGTGCTATTTTGATATGTTTTTATGTGGTGCGGTTGTAGTTGAAGTTTGAAGGTGAGTTTGCGGGTGGTGTGGTGTGTGTGAGGTGGGTTGTGGGCCGAGGGGGGGCGAGCGATTTAAGAGGAGGGGGCAGGTATTACTAGGTGGACCGCCGCGTGGTCGGTAAAGTGTGAGGGTGAGGTGAAAACCGAGCATGCAGGTGGGTTGAGGCCGAGGGGGGAGGGAGGAGTGGTGAGCCAGTGGTCGAGACATCCCCCGCTACGGGGGAAGGTAGGGATGGGGGGGTGGAGTGGGCGGAGGTGGGATTCGAGTAAGGAGGTGAGGGCGGGGTTGCTAGTACCTTGTGTGGTGGTCGTTTGTAAGTCGCCTCCCCAGAGGACGCGGTGGGTCGGGTAGTCGTCCGCTAGGCGGAGGCCCCAGGCTGCGACTTCTGCGTATGTTCGGGTCAATTGGGTGCTGTGGATATGTGGCATGTAGGCTCCGAGGAGGAGGTAAGGGGTACCTGAGTGTGGGGTTAAGAGTAGTCCAGATATGTGGGGAGTGAGGTGAGGGGGTGGGGTTATGATAGTGGCGGATTGAAATGAGGTCCGGCGGACCGCAAAGAGAATTCCTGCGTTGGGGAGGGGCACATGTGAGTAGTATGGTCGAGAGCTTTTGAGGAGGTATTGGGGTAGGGCGAGTCGCCAGCGTGATTTATGTGTGGCGTGGTTGGTTTATGTGAGGATAAGCACGTCAGGGTGGTGGGTGGTGGTGAGGTGTTCTACGTCCATGATGGATGTGTGGAGGCCTCGGGTGTTGAGGTTAATGAGGTGAAGGGGTTGTGCGAGATGGTATGAGATGGTGGGTGAGGGGAGAGGGGCGGGGGGGATTGGGAGGGTCTTTGGGGGAACAGGCTTCGCGGTTGTGGGGAAGTATCGATTGGAGGGGTGGAGGGGAGGGTGGGTGGGGGAGGGTCGGGGTAAGTGGTGGGGGGGCGGGGGGGTGCTGGAGTAGAGGTAGGGGGGGGGGGTTGGGTGGGGTTGAGGGCGGCAAGCAGTTGGGAGCGTCCCACCGGGAGGGAAGTGGATCGGAAGCTGTGGTGCCACCGGAGTGAGTGTAGGGAGTAGACAGTAGTGCGAGGGTCGAAGGGAGGAGGGTTATAGGTTTGGTCGGGGGGTGTTGTAGTGATGAAGTGGGTATGAAGTAGAACGTGGGTTCCGCACGACCACGCGTGGGATGAGTCGTTTTGGTAAGGGGGGTTAAGTATGCGTAGGACACCGACGGGCGGGGGAGGGGAAGAGTTCCAAGAGGCGAGAAGGGCATGGAGCGAGTAAGGAGGTTAGGAGGGGGGAAGTGGTGGAGGGAGTCCACCCAGGTTGCTGAGGAGAGGTTGAGGTGGAGGAGTCCGAAGTGAGAGTGTTGCCAGGTGAGGACAATTAGGGAGTGGTTGGGTGTGCCAGAGTGAGGGGGTGAGCCTCTATTAGAGAGGTTAGTCCATTGGCTAGGGTAGAGCTTATGTTGGTGGAAGTTATCAACTTCGTTATTGGTGACTACGGTGTATGAGGCAGAGGCTGTGGAGTGGAGTTTAGATAGGGAGGTAGCAATTCAGTATAAGTTTGAGAGGTCTTGGTAGTGTTCCCATTGGAAAGAAAGCACCGCGGAGGAGTCTAGGTTTCCAATGGGAGTGGGTAGGCCATATTCGAGATTTAAGTCAAAGAGGTAGTTGTGTAACTTGACGCCACATGTGGTTGAGGTAAAGTGGGCCGGGAGTGAGGGCCGAAGCAATTGCGGGGGAGTTACTTTATGTTGTCGGATGTCAGGTAGGGAGGTGGGGGGGGGTATGAAGGGTCTAACCTCTGGGCCGTGAGGCCCGTCTTGTGGGGGACTAATGATGATAAGCGGCCTTGCCGGCCGAGGCTTGTGGAGGGCGAGGTTGTGAGGCTCCGGAGGGTCCGTTCGTCGAGGTCTTGCGCATTTCGGCGGGTAGAAGCTCCTTGGAGCGGGTGGTCGTTCGGAACTTATGAGGGGGTGGTAAGTGTAGGGATGGCGGAGAGAGTATGAGAGGGTGGGGGAGGGGGGATAGAAAAAGTGTAAGCAAGGTGTGGTAGGTATTAGGGCGGGGGTGACGGAGGGGGCTGTCGATATCGAATCAAATGTGCTTCGCGGGGCTTCCGAGAGAAGCCTCGGAGTAAGCCTAAAGGAAATGAGGAATGTAGGGGCGGGGGGCCACGTGTATCGCTGAGAATGTCACGGTTACGTGACTGCCAGACCGTGTATGGAAGGGGGGGGCGATATTTCCAGGGCAGGTAGATACGCGGGGGGGCGGGTGATCAGTTAAGCTTTCGGGTAGAGCATAAGAGCAGGTCGGACGGGCTATTCTCAGCAGGGGGGGAGTTGTCATTATTGTAACGAGAGGCGAGTTGGGCAGAGCATAGAGGGTGGAAAAAGTGGGAGGGGGAACGACTGCGCTAGGGTCTACAATGAGGTAATCGCAGGTAAGCGCGAGTGTTTGATGAGTTAGTCGGGTTAGGCGGGTTATTATGTAAATTGAAAAGGGAAAGAAAATGAGAAATCGGAGGGGCACAGCGACAGGAGCGAGCGTTGGACAGCCGTCAACATGAGGGTTAGGTAGGGGGGAAGAGGTGAGCGGGGCATCGGTGTCTGCTGTTCGCATCGGGTGAGGAAAGTTGGAGTCGTCAGCGGACGGATCGTGTCGGTCGGCAAGCGGGGAGTTCGTGCGAGGGGGAGCGTACATGGCCCGGGCCGGCGCGACAGGCCAAGCGGCATGTGTAGCTGTGAATAGGCTAGTGTAGTTGTGGGGTAGGAGGGTAGCGCGAGGGGGAGAGGGGTGTCGGGGCTACTGATCAGGGCGGTGGATAGTGCAGTGGCCGGAATCAGGCCTGTAAAAAATTACACTCGGGAAGAAAACGACTGATTGCGAGTTACAGGATGATGCATTATCGATCGAACTGTGCAGCTCTTTGGCTAGGAAGCACTAAGGTGGGGAGAGGGTTTCGATTTAAGTGCGCTGCTAACAAGTGTATCAGTGCAGGATAACGGGAGGGGACGCTGGGTGCTAGACATGTCCGTAGTGTGGGACGGGGGGTGGCGGTCGGCGAGCGGCGAGTTCGGGCGAGATGGAGCGTATAGGGCAAGGGCCAGCGCGACAGGCGAGGCAACATGAGCAACTGCGAGTGGACTAGTGTAGTTGTGGGGTAGGAGGGTAGCATGAGGGGGAGGGGGGTGTCGATGAGTACTGATCATGGCAGTGGTTAGTGCAAGGGCAAGAATCAGGCATGTATAATAAATTTTTTCTCTGATTAAAGAAAATGATTTTCGAGGTTCGTGATGTTGCATTATTGGTCGAACTTAAAGCACTGTGGCTGGGACGCAAAAAGGTGAGGGAAAGGTATCGGTTTGAGTACGTTGTTAACGAGAGTATCAGTGTGGGCTAGCGGGAGGGGACGGGGGGTGTTAGACATGTCATTACTGTGGGACAGAGCGGGACGATCGCACCGGTACATGTCGTCTGTGTGGGTTGGTGAGTCAGCGGCCCGTCCCGGGGCAGTGGTTGACCTGGGGGCGGCGAGGACCAGAGGCGTCTGGAGTCCTCTGTCAGGTTAGGGTTCCAAAGCCGTGCCCAAGGCTTGGGCGGATGGGGGTGGTTGGGGCACAACGTTGAATAGAGCGAGCGGATGTCCCGCTAGGTAGCTCCGGGGGTTGTAGGGGTCCGCGGTGGGCGCATTCGCGGGCCGATCCCGCAATGGCGTATGTCTGCAAGTGGGGGGGGGGGATTGAGGTCGAGGACATATTGAACAAGCGAGGACCCGAGTAGGGGTAGAAGTCAAAGGAGTTAGTTGAGTGTTTTCGGTTTGGATTTCGAGTTGGTAGCGTGTGTTGGCGGCACACGACCAGGCCCGAGGGGACCTGGGTTTGGTGGATGTTGGCGGCGGACGGTAACGTCCGGACGCTCGGTGGGGCGCGGTGTGGCGCGCCGTTCCCTGGGAGGGGAGTTTTTTGTAATCGAGGGGTGTGATTGTTCATTCGTAGTATTGTGGCGGGTACATGTTCGGATTTCGAAGTGGGTGGCGCGATAGCTGTCGGGGAGATGAAATTCAAATATCTGAAAGCTGCGCCTTTGAATGTGTACCGTCTAGTGTCGCTACGGATCCACTGACCTTGGTGAGCTAGGCTCGGGTGGGGAGAGGTGGATGGTGCACGTTGTTCAACGGCCCTGTCCACCAAGCTGTCGCTCATTGGGAGGCCAGGCCCGGAGCGTTGACGATCGGCGTTGCTTATTCAAGCTACCGACCCATCCCCGTTATGTGGTTCAGTAGTACTTTAGTAGTACTTTGGATCTCTTTACTGTCTTTAGTGACGGTAGGATACGTTTTTTGAAGTATATTGTAGTGCTGATGAGTGCCATGTATTCAGCCTCCGCTGTGGACAATGCCACCGTTTGTTGGCGTGGGCTCTTCCAGCTGATTGCCGCACCGTTGAGCATGAACACAAAACCAATTCGAGAGCGTCGGCCATCGGAATCGCCTGCGTAGTTTGCATCGGCATAGCCCTCCAAGGCTACCGACACTCGCCCACCACCGTACACCAGTTTTTGATCCGATGTCCCTTTCAGGTATCGCAGCACCCTCTTGGCATGCTCCTAGTGCACCATTGACGCTTTCGCCATGTGTCGGCTCATGTTGCTGACAGCCATGGTGATGTCTGGCCCGGTGCTCACAGAGGCATATAGCAGACTGCCGATCAAACTGTGGTATGGTAGTGACGCAGCTGAGCTACTGTTGTTTGTGCTCACTACCATAGAGCCAAGTGCAATTGGTGTGCTCTCGGGTTTAGCGTCCAACATGTTGAACCTCTCCAGCATGTCTAAGATGTATTGACGCTGACCCAATTCGACCACTCGCGTAGCACGATCACGCTCCACCGTCATTCCTAGAAGCCATGCAAATGGTCCCGAGTCCTGCACAGTGAACCTTTAACAAAATGCCCGCTTAAAGCTACTGTTGTTTGTGCTCACTACCATAGAGCCAAGTGCAATTGGTGTGCTCTCGGGTTTAGCGTCCAACATGTTGAACCTCTCCAGCATGTCTAAGATGTATTGACGATGACCCAATTCGACCACTCGCGTAGCACGATCACGCTCCACCGTCATTCCTAGAAGCCATGCAAATGGTCCCGAGTCCTGCACAGTGAACCTTTAACAAAATGCCCGCTTAAAGCTGACGATGAAGGTTCCACCTGGACCGGCCAAGATGCAGTCGTCAACGTACAAGGCCAAGATGTAGAGACGCGTGCCGCCGCCATGGATGAAGATGCAAGGGTCTACCTTGGACTGGCGGAAACCGTACTCCACGAGCCAAGTGGTGACGGTCTTGTTCCAGTAGCGTGGGGCTTGCTTCAAGCCATACAGTGCCCTCATAAGGAGACAGACTTGCTCTTGGCAGTTCTCATCCGTCGGCCTCATGTAGCCCTCAGGCTATCGCATGTAGATGGTCTTAGAGAGGTCAGCCTCCAGAAAGGTTCTATTGACATCGAGTTGCTCCATCTCCAAGTCATAGTGTGCAGCGAGAGCCTTGATGACTCGGAGCGCAGCAACTTTTACAGTCGGAGCAAAAGTCTCGTCGTAGTCAACGCCATGCTCTTGGGTGAAGCCCCGCGCCACAAGCATGGCCTTATATCTAGCCATGCTGCCATTAGGGTTGCGTTTGAGCTTGAACACCCACTTGGAGTCCACCAACTTATGACCCGCAGGTCGAGGAACCAGCTTCCATGTCTTTCGAGTCATCAATGACTCATACTCGCTGTCAATAGCCGCTTACCAGTGCTTGGCGTCCGGACTGCGAAAAGCTTGCTTACATGATGCTGGCTCTAGAGGCTGGTGAGGCTTTGCCATGTTGCAACATCATCACCACGATTGTTGGCCATCCACCACTGCCCCGGAGGTCGAGAGGGCCGGGTGCTGCGCCTCGGAGCAACGCCATCGCCAAGAATAAGCTCCCCCGGCTCTTGACTCCCGCTCTCTTGGTCACCACGCACATTATCATGCTCCCCATGCTCTTGACTCCCGCTTTCCTTGTCGTCTGGCTCAACAACGTCTTCGTATGTATCCGCGTGCTCCCCCGAATTCTGAAACCCACAAGAAGTAATGAACGACGGGAGTTCGTCATCATCCGGAAATGGCTTCTAGACAGCCGACGACTCCTCCCCCATGCTGACGGACCTAGTGAATTTCGACTCATCAAACACCACGTTCCGACTCCGCTCCACACGATGTGTGCGAGGGTTATACACCAACCACATTGGGGAGTCCGGCGCATAGCCCACGAAGATGCCCTTCCATCCCCGGTCATCAAGTTTTCGACGGCGGGACTTGTCAACATGTAAGTACGCCGGGCAGCCGAAGACGTGGAGGTGGCTTTAGTCAACAGGACGACCAGTGACCAGCTCGAAGGGCACTCCACGAGCAGCCTCGCAGAAAACACGATTGCGGACGTACACCGCAACGTTCATGGCAAGACTCCAAAAGGTACGATCAAGGCCCATTGTGTGAAGCATGGACTTGGCAGCCGGCACCAAAGTCCCCCTCTGTGGCTCCACGCGACCGTGTTGCGAGTGCGAGTACGGAGCAGAAAAGTCGTGCGACACGCCGTGTTCATCAAGCACGGCCATAAATTCGCGAACCATGAATACGGAGTCGTTGTCAAGGCGCACATGCTCAGTCTTGTGACCCAGAGCCCGGACAGTAGCCAGAAACCTCCGAGTCGACTGCGGAGCCTCATCCTTGGCTCTCAGCACGTCATGCTGGACGAAGCGAGACTTGAAGTCCGTAACGGCGAGGCTGTAGTAGCAGCCACCCAGAGAAGCCACGCCCGTAGGACCGCAAAAGTCTACGCCGACCTTCTGAAACAAACGGTCAGGATCCGCACATGGCGCACGCGAGATACGCGCCACACGAGACTTGCACAAGGCGCAGGTCTCACAGAAGCAAAGGCGGTCCGACTTACTGACCTACACACCGGAGGTACCCAATTGCACAAGTCGATCCATACATGACTCCCCCAAATGACCAAGACGCAGATGCCACAGAAACTTGGAGGGTCGCACCATCGCCGGCGAGGCAGAGATAGACGGAACAACCGAAGTGGGTAGCCAAACAAGACCATAGGCACGGTGAAGGGGAATAGTGACACCACCACCATGCAGCGCATGGGCGCAAAGTACGTCGCACGGGTCCTCGAAGACATTGCGATGCCCACGCTGCCGCGCCTAGGAGACACTAAACATACGCTGATGGCTGGACAATGCTCGAGCCGCCGTATCCGGTACATAGGAGACATCATGAAGCGTGATCGGGACGGCGTCGCCGTCCTTGGAGCGCAGCGTGACACGGACGCTCCCCACACCTTTGGCATAGGCACTGATACCTTTTACTCAAACCGGAGAAATCGGGCGATAGGCCTGGAAATCTCTCAAGACGCTAGTCATGCGATGGCTAGCGCCACTGTCAACGAGCCACAGCCCATGCTCCACATTGTGCACGTACGGAGGCATCTTGACAGTGGCCGTAAAAAAGCCATCACTATCAGAAATCGAGGTCGACATGTTAGCGGGGAAAGCAACATACCCGCCGAACGGTGTTGCATCGGCAGTGTTCACCCGGGGTGGCCGTTTCACCCGACAGTCCTGACGCCGGTGGCCGCGTTGACCGCATGTAAAGCAAGTACCATTGAAAGCTAGACGCCCTCCGTTGCCTCTGTTATTGCTCGCTCCGCTCTCTCCGTGGACACCCTTCAGGGACGCCACCTCTCACTGCAAGTCATGCAGCATTGTCCGCAGGTTCTCATCATCAGACACTGCAGGGAAAGTAGTCTTTCCATGCTCCGACTCCTTCTGCTCGGCCAAGCGACGTTCGATGCGCACCCCAGTGGTAGCGAGAATATTCTCAACGAAGTCCAGTGTCAAACTCGAGTCGCGCTCATTCAGAGCATCTGTCATGGTAGAATACTCAGGGCGCGGGCCCCTGGCGACATTCATGACGATACGCCGATTCGGGACCACTTCGTCGACTCGAGCAAGCTGCGCCTGAACGTCGAGAAGACGACTGAAGAAGTCCACACAAGTTTCCTCTTGACGTTGCTTCTCGTCCATACCATCCCGTAGATCCCCGCGCCGGTGAATGCCGTCGTGCTCGAGTCGACGTAGCAAAGCTTGCCAAGTATGAAAGCCAGCTGCCTTGCTCTTCCGATCGACCTTCCGGATGATGTGTAACGTAGTCTCGGGTAAAGCTAACACCAATAAGTTGTAGAGCTTTTTCTGCGGAGCAACATTGTCCTCGCCTTCGGAGTCAAGAGCACCGTCACAACCCACCGCATCCACGAATGATGTGAACCGGGTTCGGAACAAGGGAAAGTCCGCGGCTTTGCCGGAAAAAACAGGGACCTTCACACTCTCAGCCACGGAGCGAGACGCCAGTAGACAACGAAATGGGTGTCAAAAAAACAGCAGAAATAAGAAACTTTCGTCCGACCAACCTCACTTGGGTCAACCTCCCCAACACAAGGAAACAAACGGCACACTAAAAGCCGGCTCGAGCTTGGCGCGTGCGTCTAAAGGAGATGAACAAGGTTCCGGTACAACGAGATCAAATGAAGACGACCCAATTACCCCCAGCAGGTATCAAGTAACAAGAAGAACAGTCTCCACGAGCTCGACAAGTCTCCTAAGACAGACGAATAAGGTTCTGACACGTCCCGACCACGCGCAGGTTTGCCAAGCACAACAACGCAGGTAACGGGTAACACGGCAACACTCGCCACGCGCTCAACTGGAACGTCGAGAGCTGATAAAGCACGTTCCGACACGTGTCGACGAGGCGTAAGTGGTCTAGGCAACCACCACGCAAGTAACAGGCAACGCGGTAATAGTCGCCAAGAGCTCGACATGTCGGTCGACAACGGATAATCAGGTCCCGATACGTCGCAAGCAAGCTCACGCACTCCAACGACGACCACGAAAATAACAGGGGATATGGAAAAGTCCCCACAACTCGATAGGTTCGTCGACAACGGAAAAATCAGGTTCTGACACGCCGCGAACGAGGTCAAGCGATCCAAAACACCACCACGAAGCACAACAGGCGACACGGAAAAAATCTCAGCAAACTTGTCAAGTACGTCGGCAACAAGTCGACCCAGTGGTAACGCTAGCGACAAGATAGATGAAATTATACAATCCACACGCTCGTTCACACTCCCGCAGACCAACGGTATCACCAACGATATCACGCAACCCACGTCGTAGCAACCCAAGTTGTAATCACCACCAAAATATGGAGGCCACATCTTCCATATAACAGTACGGAATCGATCCTTCAGCCCATCTCCAACACACAAATTGAAGTCGAAGCGCCGAAAAACTTGTAATACAATAGCTCTTCGTTGACACACTTCCCGACTTGGTAGTAGTAGAAGAAGTACTGTTGAAGTAGCATAAGTACTATTGTAGAAATGTAGTACAAGTACTGCTTTATTACTGCTTAGTAGAAGAAGTGGAAGTAGAAGTATTGCTAACTCAAGAGGGGTTACGAGGTGCGTGGGAGTATTGGGGGCCCATAACCTATTGAAGGTTGGAGCGTAGAAAGGATGGATACAGTGCTTTGAGCTCCATACTTATATCCGCTAGAACCACACATACTAAAATAAATAATTTTGCGGTAATCTTCAAAACGCTTCTTGGACCGTTAGATCTATTATCCAACGGTCACAATTCAATCTAGCGTCAAATAGCTATTGTATCGCATTTTATAGCGATTTCTTCAGTACAGTGATGTAGCGACATACAACTGCTCTCGACAGGGTTGTCGGGCGAGGGGGGTCGAGCGATGAAGGAGAAGGAGGCTGGGATAACGAGATGTACGGCCGAGTGATCGGTGAAGTGCGAGGGGTATGAGGAGAATGAGATAGCGGATGGGGAGGGAGTGAGGGAGGAGGGGGGTGGAGAGCCTGTAGTCGATACATCCCCCGCTGCGGGGGGAGGTAGGGATAGGGGGTGGAGTGGTTATAAGTGGGATTTGAGGAGGGAGGTGAGGGCGGGATGTCCTATACCTTGCTGTGTGGTGGTTTGGAAGTCTGCTCCCTAGAGGACGCGATGGGTAGGGTGGTCGTCGGCAAGTATGAGGCCCTAAAAAGCGGCGACTTTTGCATACACGCGGGTTAGTCGGGTGGTGTGCAATTGGGGCATGTATGCTCCGAAAAGGAGGTACGGGGTGCTATAATGAGGAATGAGGGAAATACCCGTGATGTGGGGGGCAAGGTGGGGGGAAGGGGGTAGGGCATATGCAGAGTGGAAGGATGATTTTCGAACTGCAAAGAGGACTCATGCGTGGGGTTGGGGCGCATGTGATTGCTTCGGACGTGCGCTATTGATGAGGTATTGGGGTAGGGCGACGCGCTAGCGTGATTTGTGTGTTGTGTAGTTGTTTTTGACATACAATCGGCATTAGCATCGCCTGCCATCCCCCCCAGACCACCCGAAGCATGCTACTACAAGGACCACTCCACACGGACCGCTACCACGATGAAGGACCGGTACCACTGCGATCGGCCCGCCCCACCACACAGTAAGGCCCAGCCTAGCACCCCACGTTCCCTCCCGATAGCCTACGCTGCTACACTCGTTAGCAACGCACTAGTTTTGACAACTTTCTCCCGTCTTAGTGCTTCCCCGCCACAGTGTTGTAAGGTCGGACGCGTAATGCGACTGACATATTGTAATCCGAAAGTCAATTTCTTTCCGAGCAAATCATATTACACGCATTATTCTTCTCCTTGCACTAACCACCGTCCTTATCAGCATCCCATTACCCCCCCTCTCCATGACGCTACCATCTTACCCCGCAAATACACAAATTTATTTGCGGATGAACATGCTCCATGGCATGTCGCGCCGCCCCGTGCTATGCACGCCCCCTCTCGCCCGGACTCGCCGCTCGCCGACCGATACGTGACGTACACAAACAAATCCCACTCTCCATGCCCAATGCCAACAGCAGACACCACTACCCCGTCTAAATCATTCGTGCCCACCCGCGCTTACCTCATTGTAGACCCTAGCGCACTCCATTCCCCTCCCCACTCTCCACTCATCACGCACAACCCACCTTGACCATCGCTACGTTACTAACAGCTTTTCATCTGCTGAAACTCGTGTGCATGAATTGCTCTATCCGAATAATCATCTGATCGTCCGCTCCCCGGCGTATCTACCTTCACATGCATTATCACCCCTCCCTTCGAGACACAATCTGGCAGTCACGTACCCGTAACCCCAACATTTTACGGGATACGCGTATCCCCCCTCCCTCACAGTCCCCATTTTCTTTAAACCTGCTCCGATGCTTCTCTTGAAAGCCCCGAAGCATATTTGAAACATAATAGACAGCGCCCTGTCTCTATGCCGCTCTCTCCAATCGATATCTCCCTAGCACCTACCACACCTTGCTTACAACCTTCCTCCCCCCCTCCATTACCTTTTTTCCTACTTTCACCGCCATTCCTACACTCACCACCCTCAATTAAGCTCTGAACGGCCACCCGTTCCAAGGAGCTTGCACTCGCCGGCATGCGCAAGACCTCGGCGGACGGACCCCCCGGAGCCTCCCACCTTCGCCCTACGAAAGCCTTGACCGGCAAGGCCGCAAAGTCCTCCCTTACTCCACAACGGACGGGGAGCTCCGCCCCCTGAAGGTCCGACGCCCCGTTCCCACCGCATGCACAACCTCAAATGACATACGCCAACACACAATCAACGCAAACTTACCAACCGCCCTCCCGCCACACTTTACACCCCGCACATGCAAGAATGCAGTGTATAACTACCGCTACGACTTGAACCTCGCCCATGGCCTCCCCACCCCCCTCGGTAACCTAGACATAGCCTCAGTACTCTCCTTCCAGTCGGGACGTTATCAAGAACTCGCAAATCTCTACACAATAGCCCAATCCCTCGCCAAATCACACTCGAACTCCACATGCACATACACAATAATAACCAACATTAAGGTAGATACCCACCACTGCCACGGGACATTCCCGAGCCAGTTGATTAACCGCGGGAGCCGTGGTTAATCAACACCCCCCTCGACCCGGACACCCTAACCAACCTCTCATCATTCTCGCATGGCAACGCTCGCACTTCGGCCCCTTACACATCACCAACACTTCTGCAACTTGGATTGATTCCCTCAACCATCCACCCCCACTAGACCTCCTCCACCGCTTCATTTCATTCCTCTCCGCATGGAACCCAACACCACGCTTCCCTTCCCGTCACTACATATCGTCCACCCTCCCCAACAACTTGACACCGGCCACGCATGGTCATGCGACACCCACGTCCTCCTCCACATCTAATTCATACTCACAGCACCCCTTGATCAACCCTACGCCCCCCCTCTACGATCCCCGCACCACAGTCTACACACTCCACTCCCTCCTCTGGCACCACGTATTCCGCTCCGGCGCTCTCCCCATCGGCCGCTCACATCTTTCGGCAGCCCTCAATGCCATCCCCTCAAACTCTCGACACACACAAGACACTCCCCCTCGCAACCCCCCTCCCGACCCGCCCACACTCTCAACTTATACCCCACAACCCCCACCGCCAACCGCCCAGCCTCAGCCCACCCGCACTCTCTCCCGGATACTCCACCCCACCTCCCCACTCACAACCCACAACCGGCCCTCTCCCTCCACATCGCCCCGTCCACTGCACCTCATCAACCTCAACACCCGAGGCCTCCACACCTCCATCATGGATGTAGACCACCTTGCCACCACTCACCACCCGGACGTCTTCATGCTCACCGAAGCCAATCACACATCACACAAATCCCGCTGGCGCATCGCCCTACCCAAGCAATCCTTGAGAGCGCTCGTTCAAAACAATACAGGCTTCTCAACCCCACGCATGAGTCCTCTTCGCAGTTCGCAAATCGTCCTTCCACTTCGTCACTGTCATACCCCCGCACCCCCACCTTGCCCCCCCCCCCCCACATAACTGGCTTGTCTCTCATTCTTAACTCCGGCACCCCGTACCTCCTCATTGGGGTCTACATGCCCAACTCTACGCCACGCAGCTAACCCGCATGTACGTAAAAATTACCGCATGGGGACTCAGACTCGCCGATGACCACCCAACTCAACGCGTCCTCTGGGGAGGAGACGTCCAAACCACCACACACCAAGGTACTTGACACTCTGTCCTCACCTCCCTCCTCAAGTCCCACCTTCAAACACTCCACCCCTATCCATACCTTCCCCCGCAGCGGCGGCTGCATCGACCATTGGCTATGCACACCCCCTCAAGTCTCACTTCCTCCCCATCCGCCATCTCGGTCTTCCCTTCTCCTTCACACTTCACCGACCACTCGGCTGTCAAGAACGCATCCGTCACCCCCTCCACGTTGCCACCACGGATAAATTGGAAAAAATAAATCCCGCGCCAACACAGCTTACGACGTCAACCCAATATCTTACCACAACTTCCTCAAAATAAAAAGCGGCATACTCTTCCATAGCAGTGCCACCTCGACCCTCCATAAATTCACCCTGACACAACAATTGCAGCCTCTCCCCACGAAGTTATAGCCGCATTCCACTCACACTTTGACAAAGAACAAAGAACTAACCCACGCCACCCCGCACGAGCTTCCCAATCATCCGTGGGAAATGCCGGACAACCCCGTTCGATTTGTCATCGAACACCGCGGGGACCCCTCCCTCACCCTCGCCGACATTATAACTCGAGATACATTCGATGAAACGGTAAATTCGCTAGGCACGGGCAAAGCCCCCGGCCTTGGCGGCAAACCCCAACGAAATCATAAAGTTCCTAATTTGAAATTTGAAATTGTTTACAACATGTACCGTATGCGCCGGTTTTACACCAAAAAACCGAATGTGCCGGTTGCTACCTATGGCCCCCCCCAACTATGCCATACAGGGAACTTACAAGTCAGGGCTAGACCGTTAACCACCTATATCCAACCTCTCCAAGGGTGTTCGGGGGTTTCAATCGCCCCCGGGGAGGGTCTGATGCGGGGTTATGGTGGTGTGCAAGTAGGGGCATGAGAAGGTGCATTGTGTGGAAGCGCGGCGAGAGGTCGCGCGGGATTTGATGCGGTATACAAGTAGGAGATGATGTAGCCATTGGACACTGTGCGTATGGAGTTTGGAAAGGGTGCAAGACGTGTCGAGTCGGGCTTTGGATATGAGTTTGTCAGGAGGGTCGTTGCGGAGGGTGAGGAGAGAGGTGAGACTTGCGATGGTGGATGAGCGCGGTGTGCCCGTGCGGCTCATGACGATGGGGAGGATGTCGACTTCGCTACCTAGCGAGTGGTTGCGGATGGCATTTGCGAGGGGTGTGTATTTGTCTCTAATCAAGCGGGATGTTTGGGAGAGGTTGTGGTCAGTGCAGTATTTCCACTCCCCTATATGAATTTATGGATGAGTATCGGCGGCGGCCGTTTGTGTGACCGACATATCGAGGTTCGAGGAGGGGAATGAAATCGGGTTTGTGCGCCGAGGGTCGTAGCGCGGGTGGGAGAATCTCGGGGGGGAGGATGGCGGGGCACGAGGTTAGGGAGTCGGGCGAGAGACCCTCGTCTAAAAGCAACAAGGCGGGTAGGCATGTGGGAGGGGTGAGGGGGGTGACACTCAAGAGGGGTGCGGGAGGGAGTGGGGGGGGGGGGGGGGTGAAGGACTTGATAGGTTTATTACCGAAGTCTGCAATGACGGTCTCCCAACGCCCTCCGTTGTGGCGTTCTAAGAGAGAGAGTAGGAGTGGTAGCGCGCTGTTGTGGCGGTCCTGTCTTAGGCCAGACATGGTTGGGAAGTTACCAGCCATGTGGCCGTTGCTAGTGAATTGGCCACACATGGGACAGCGCAGGGTGGGGTTGTGTGTGAGGAGGCGGGTGTTGTGAACTCCCCACATGAATTCTTGCTTGTGTGTGAATTGTATGTTGGTGAGTGTTGTGTGTTTTTTGTGGAAGGTGAAGTCGGCGCCATCTGCCGCTGCGCGGGCGAGGAGGGCACCGTGTTTGGATGTTTGTGAGAAGGGTGTGTGTGTGTGTGTGTGTGTGTGTTTAATGATGTTGGTGTGCGCGTCAGCTTTAAGGTTGGTGTATATGTAGGGTATGGGTTCTCCTAGGGTTTGTGGAATGAAGGTGTATGGCCAGGTCCAGTGGCCTATCGACACGTCTAAGCATGTGGTGTATGTTGTGTCTGGCGGGTGTCCGTCTGCAACTTGGTCAACTAGTGCATCTGCGAGGTCGTTGCCTAGTGAGTGGTTGTGTGCTTTAATTTTGCCGAGGCGTGTGCGGATGCCTGCGTTGCAGCGGGTTCTGAGGGTGTGGGTGATGGAGAGGAGTGAGTAGATAGATTCGAGAGTGTTGTGGAGTGCGGTCATGGCTGTGTGTGAGGGTAGGGTGGATAGGGCTAGGGGGTTAGCGACGAGGTAGATGTCGACCATCCGGCGCGTTCCGAACGTGGTAGGAGTGGGATGGCATGTGTGGTGGTCGGGGGGTAGGAAGGTGTTCGCGTCGTTGGGAGGGGTGTAGAGGTGGTGTGTGTATGGGGAGTTGATGTACTTGGAGTGGCGGTATGGTGTGTGTTCCCAGCGGGGGAGGATGAGGATGGGTGCGCTAGGTGTGTGAGAGGCTGTGAGGTGTGCGCTGGTGATTGCATGTTCCATGGCGCGGCGCATGCATTCGTGGTCGTATTCTGGGTTGGCGATGTTTGTGCCTTGCCATGTCTATGGGGCATTGCTGCCGCTAGATGAGAAGACTATGTCTTCGGGGTAAAGTGAGTGGTATGTGTGGGAGTGGAGTGATTTATTGAGGGGGTCGGAGTAGAGTTCTGTCTGTATGCGGAATGTGACACGGAGAGCTGAGAGGAGGTCCTCTCTAGTGGCCCATCTACTACGGGTGGTGGTGGCGGGTGTGGGGGAGTGGATTTCTGAGCGGAAACCTAGGCGAGTGAGGAGGTGGTAGACCTCCTCCTCGAACGTGTGCTGCGAGAGGTCGGGGCGGAAGAGTTGGAATAGGTGACGGACGCGGGGGCCGCTAAGGGTGGTGACCGCGCGGCCGTCGGGAGTGCATGGTATAGTGGAGTCGTGTAGTGATGGGTGTGTGTGGATGGCGAATTTACCGGTAGGGAGCATGTCGAGGTCGGGGTGGATGGGGTCGTGGTTGAATGTGATGAGGGGTGGCGACTAGGGAGGGGGTCCGGGTTCTGGCAGGATGGGTGTCTTCGAGGGGACAAAGCCGGAATTAAATGCGGTGAGGGCGGTGGGGCCGGAGGGGGTCTCACTGATGGTGTCGTGAAGTTGTAGGCATGGCGCCCACTGGACCTCGTGGAGGCGGGTAAGGTCGTGTTGTTGGCCGCGAGCACACCAGTCGCACTGCCATGTGGCGGGACCTTGGGCGGGGCGGCATTGGGAATGTGCGGGCAAGTGCAGCATATGAAGGTGGGTTCTGTGTGCAATGGGTCGTGACGTATGGAGCAGTCGGCGGGGGTGGGGGTGGGGAGGCATACCGATGTAGGGGTGGAGGAGATGAGGCGGAAGCCGTCGTCAAGTTGGAGTTGTATGTCCCATTCCGTGAGGTGTTCCGGGGCCCATTCAACCATGTATTGTGTTTGTCCGTATTCTGTGTCCTTGTGTTTGGAAATGGTGCGCGTAACGTCGCAGGGGGGCAAGTAGTGGTCTGAAGGGGTGGGATATTCTGTGTCTATGTGCGTGATGGGTGCGGTGGGGGGGGAGCTTTTTGGTGCGGGAGGTGTGGGTGTCGGATGAGAGGGTGGGGGGGGGGGGCGGGAGAGGTGTGATGAAAGGAGGGGAGTCCAGGAGGGGTGGACAGTAGTGGGGGGGGGGGTGCTTGTTTGGAGGTGAGGCTTGTGACGGGAAGGCGGTTGTGGATAGTATCGGAGGGTTCGGTAAGGACTGCGGCGAGAAGGCGAATGGGGATTGAAAGTGAGGTGGTGGACCCCGTGAACTTGGAGATGGATTTGCAGGATTTGAGAATGAAAGAGGAAGGGGTGGCGCGGAGCGGGACTTGTGGCCATGTGGTTATGTTATTTTGCCAGAGGGGATTGAGACGGGGGAGGAGGGAAGCGTGTGTTTTGCGGGGTGAGAAGTCGCAGTATGCTTGCTTGTATGTGTGAGGGTCGATGATGTGTGTGGCACTGTCTCTGAGTGATGCAAGGAGAGTGTTGTCATGTCGGGTGAAGTGGGTGCGGATTGTGGATAAAGTTCCTACCCAATGCGACCCGCTCCTCCCTCCTGTCCCTCCTCTCCCTCCTCACCCACATGGCTTATACCCCCCCGAGTATTGCCACAACACCAACTGCTTACTACACAAAAGGTGACCCGACTCCGCGACAACTACCGCCCCATTGGGCCCACCGGCGGCGCAGCGGCGGCGGCCTTGGAGGGGGTTGCGCTTGTAGGCCCGTCGGCACCTACCTCTACCTCCACGCGGTGGGCGTTGGTAGCCCCGTAGCCGTGCCGGGCCTGGCACGGTAGGGGGCTGAACGAGGTACCGGCAGCTGCGATCCTCGGGATCAACCGCTGTCGGGAAGCCATGTATGGAGGGTTTTGGAAAAGCATAATATCCGTACACCAGCACAAGGATCTCCCGCTCGGCCATTCCGATATCTTTTTCCGCGACTAAATACTCACATATACTCTCCAGTCAAGGCGGGAACGATGTATGCGAATAAAAATTGGCGAAGAAGGGTACGAGTAGCGGATTAGCTGTGGGACGAGGCTGTTGGAGCTTGCGGCGGACAGCCGGGAAGCATCACCAGGGTATGGCGCTCGCTGTGAGTTTTTGTCTCCCCTGGGGGCGAGACTGATGGCTACGCAGGATGGAAGCTGTGTTGTAATCAATACTTACTGGTTATTAGTTTTCAGACAGCTACTGTAAGCTAGTCTAGTGCCTCGGGGATATGTGTATGATAAGTACTGCATTTGTATGACTAATCATACACCAAAGTCTCGAAAAAAACGGTTCAGCCCCACGCGAGGAAAAGTTAGTACTTCGTCGAATTTTGGCAGCGTGTACCTGCGGGTGTTCTCTACTAACTCCGTTAACTCAGAACCTGGGGTGGTGCGGAAGCGGTTCAAACGTGCAATTTGCCGAGATCGCATGTCGGCGACCCACCACCTTCACCTTGAGGAAGACCGTAACGACTTGAGCGCGCGTCTCCGCCCGTAGAGCCCCCTTTCAGCCCCTAAAAGATGGTGCACAACGACAACAACGTGACCGAACCTACGGGATAGTCGGCGAGTCTATCGGTGAAGGCATGTGGGTGGTAATTTGGGATAGCATGCCGCCGAAACACGAGTCGGCTCGCGCTCTACGCGTCGAATCCGACAATGCAGGCCGTTTAACCCCAGCACCGACACAAACTTGCAACGCACAACGCGTTGCAGTACGAATGCCCTTTCAACCCCCCCGGCCAACGGTGCAAATTCCCGGTGCAGTTACGGAGAGTGCGTTACTAGTACCATTTATTACAGGGTCGGCAGTGAGTGATACCGGTCCGCCGACTATCGAACCCACACTACCTATCGACCTTATGTCGTGGGGGTTCTCCGCTAACTCCAGCTCCAGCGACACATCGCCACCTACCGAGGTGGGGGAGATACCCGGCAACACCAGCGAAGCCCTCGATATGGAGGTCGGCTCGTCCGACGACGATGGCGACCCCGCTCTCCCCGACGATACCGTCGAGGACGCCGTGTGGGTCCCACCCGTACATGGCGATACCGTCACATTACGTCAACCAAGGACAATAAACCCAATACCGAGGATGCTCGTGGGTTTCATATCAGCGAGCACCGTGGGTTTCTCCTTCTTGTCATTTCTGTGTCAAGCTATGGGCAAGGTCAACGATCGTGTCAACCGCACCGCGCGTCTTAGTCGGTCATTAACTTGTGCGGGGGCGTTTGTTAGGTGCGAGCTTGTAATCCATGAGGTGAATGTTGCATCGAAATTGCTCAAGGCCCGCCATTACTTTATCATTTTACCCCATGATATGCTCAACCTCATAACTCACGGAATTGGTGTGTTTTCGTACTTGCACCGAAGGTAGATTGGCACACACACAGTTTGACACACCGTGTGTGTGTGTGTGTCAGTGTGTAATGTGTGTGTGCCTGTGTGTGTATGTGTGTGTGTGTGTGTGTGCGTGTGTGCTTGTGTGTGTGTGTGTGTGTGTGTGTGTGTGTGTGTGTGTGTGTGTGCATGTGTGTGTGTGTGTGTGTGTGTGTGCGTGTGTCTAATTGTGTATGTGTGTCAGTGTGTGTATGTGTGTGTGTGTGTGTGTGTGTGTGTGTGTGTGTGTGTGTGTGTGTGTGTGTGTGAGTGAGTGTGCATTTGTGTATGTGTGCCAGTGTGTGTGTGTGTGTGTGTGTGTGTGTGTGTGTGTGTGTGTGAGTGTGTGTCACTGTGTATTTGTGTCTGCGTGTGCGTCTGTGTGCCTGTGTGTGAGTGTGTGTATGAGTGTATTAGTGCAGGCTGTAATTTATTATCACGAAAATGTTGACCATTACTGTCATTGTCTCCTGGCAATAAGCACATTTGTTATGTCATTATCCGGCCGGCAGACTTCATCAGCAATGTTTGCATCGCGCATGGTCGCGGTTGTTGCAAGGTCGTGCGATCGGATAGATTACTTTTCAACGGGGATGCTCGCGTTTCTCTAGTGTTTACAAGTAGAGTATGCATAGCCACATCTGTCCTAGCAACTTCCCCATATATAGTCGGAACATAAGATTGTTGGTTCCGACTAGCGACTACCTTACCCGGTATTTGCGCTACAGACTGTTGGAAGCTAATAAACTTTCACGTCTCCGCTTCCCACCCCTACTCAGCTCTAGCTATCAAGAACTTCGCTGAGATTTTAAGTAAGATTTTGGTCTACAACGGGCTACAAGATCACGCTGTGCCGGCCCAACATCGGGGAAGGACATAATCCGTACCTTTGGCCGAACCGAAACGGATCCTCCAAGACGAGCGCGCCCACGTCCCCGGTAACTTGGGCCGCTCGCTGCCTCCGGTGCTACCGCGACGAGGGTGTCCTTCACTTGACGTCTTTCTATTGCGTGCAGTGTGAAACTCCCTTGTGTATGCCCGGCTCCCGCTACAGCCGCGGCTGCTTCGAGCACCACATGCGACTAGACCCGGTCGCCCTTGGCAACATGAAGCGGGTCTGCACGGAATAAACACGCCCCACTGCTCCGCCCCCGCTATCCAATATCCTTCTCGCCTCCACTATTAGGCGGGCGTGGTGATGTCATACCGTAGGATAGGGATGGTCGCTCGCTCAAGAGCGCGAAGGCGCGAAGTTGGTTGTGCATACGAGATTGAGCTTAGGCGTGTCTGCCGCTACTTAAGATATTCACTGACTGTACTTAGCGGTATTTAACAGAAAAAGTACTGATTATGAGATCGCGTAATCATACAGGCCGGTGTATCATACACATATCCCCGAGGCGTTTAGATGTATTTAGTACATGCCATGACCATGCACAACTATACACTAGACATTGGTCTATTTTGTCGATACGGAGCTGTCGCTACCCTTCAGCTTCCCCACTTCCTTTGTCTCGACACAAATCCTCAAGTTGGTTGTCAGTGTGACTGTCCCTTAGTGTGACTGTGACTATAACTGAGAATATTCTAGTTACCTTCCATACTAAACGTGTTTGCACAGTTCTACATGTTATGGGCCCCCACTTCAAGTCACTCACACGCGATAACTTTTTTCGGAGAGCTGCGATCTCCGACATTCTCTTGGAAGGCAACGCCCTTATTGTTAGTTTTTAAATTAAGTACTTAATTCATGCATTGGACGTAAAACCCGCCAATACTCACCTGCTATTTCTCCCGTTAAGCACCACCTAAGCCGGCAGCTCGAGGACGTCAAACAGCCAACCACACATAGCGCATTCGCTTTGTGTGGACATGGTGCATAAAAGCCCAAGCTAAAGTCGGGGGGGGGGGGCGCACAGGAGGGTGAATTTGCATAACATGGCGCACGACACCTATAGAACCGCGCGATATTATTCTCGGCCGGGCCGAACGCTTCACTTGCATCTGGCTATCTTTGGATGTTGCTTGTGTCCCACACTGGGTGGAGGACACAGACAAGATACTTTGAGACACCCCGGGGCATCAAGCCGAGGGGCCGTAGGGCATTAGGCCGTCTCTCTTGAATTCACAGTTAGACACAAGTTCAGCTAGTGGATTTTTCCACTGCCTTTGCGCCAACAGCTCGTCATGCCCGCTAAACAGAAGAACCCGGGAAAGACCTCGCAGCCTCCTGATCCATAGGGCTCGTCGAGGAGCTCTACAGATACTCACTCGCCTCCTCGGATCCCCCAATTGGCACTGCGAGAATCTGGCGTGTACCTTGACGAGAATGCGCAAAGCTATGCGTTTGCACTTCTCCGCCACGTTATTGGCGATAATAGACGCGCGGACCAAGCAGTCCTGTGCATCAGTGCAGCTCAACCCGATTGTGGTGTTGCTGCCTGAGAGATACTCTGCGAGCGCTTGGACGCCCAGTCGCTTGCGCGCTCACTTGCGGTGCTTGACAACATCATGCTGCGGCAGCGCCCCGGACAGACAGTCACTGAGTACGTGCACTTCATGCGCCAATCGTTCGACGACTACAACGAGACGTGCCAAATGATTGACGGCTCTGCGGCCATCCACCCACACAACCTGGGTCTCCTCATGCTCCGGGGCATCTCCATATAAGGCTAGTATGGACATGCCAAGCTGTGCGCTATAAACGCATTTGACACGGACTACCTCATGTCAGCTGACGAGGTCATGGCCAACATATTGCAGCTGGCTCTGAACATGGAGGAGGAACTTCCTCCCTCTGTCGACCCAGCCAGCAACCATCCTACTCTAGCTCCTCCAATCTGTGCATTTGTGGCAGCTAGACGCAATTCCTCTGGAGGGCGCTACAATGATCGTGGCGGTAGGGGTGGTCGTGGCCCTTTACCGAACAAGTGCAGCGGCTGCGGTGGATTAGACCACATCATGTCCTCATGCAAAGCCTCAGATGACGCTTTGCTGAAATGGACTCTTGCCAAGCGCAAGATCATAGTCTAGAAGTATGGCACCCCGAGCGAACAAGCGTCCCACAAGCGACCTCCCTCCTGAGCGATATGCATCAATCAAACACAAACGGCGATGCCCCCGGTGCCGGCCATTCAGAGATGGAATGCACCGACGAATACGATGACAAAGAGGTTGGTACCACGCTCTATTGCGTTCTCTGCATCCACACCCCCGGGACGCGATCTCTCGGATTTTCGGGTGGTAGACTCTGCCTGCTCCATCAATCTCACTGCATTTCGCAGTGATTTCGTGTCCTTCGACCCCCCTTCGGGCACTTCCCGTGTGGGTGGTGTTGGTGTTGACGGACTTGGGAGCGGCAACGTTGAGGTTAACATCCCACTGGCGCCCGCCGGCGGCGCAGCGGCGACGGCCCCGGAGGGGGGTGCGCTTGCATGCCCGTCGGCATCCCCTCACCTCCCCGCGGTGGGCGCTGGAAAGCCCGTAGCCGTGCCAGGCCTGGCACGGTAGGGGGCTAAGAGGGCCGACAGCTCGATCCGCGGGATCAGCAGCTGTCGGGAAAGCCCTGTACAGAGGGCTTTTGAAAAAATACTTCTGTGCAATACCGGCACCAAGATCTCCCGCTCGGGCCGTCCGATATGTTTTTTCGCGTACATATACTACTAAGAACAGTCCTACCTCGAGGGGGTGGGACCTGTACTTCAAGAGCGTTTGATTGCGAGGAGGGTACGGCCGGATCTGCGGCGGGGGGTGGGTGTTGGAGCCGGTGGTGGCCAGCCGGGAAGCAGCGCCAAGAAAGGGCGCTCGCTAGCCGCCGACCAGCCATGTGCCGGTCGACACTTCTCAGGGGGGGGAGCAAGACATGGCATAGGCCGGTGGCAGGTCGCACGCCGAGGAGTGGCTATGTGAGGCGGCGGCGATCCTCAGGATCAGCCGCCGCCGGAAAGCCATGTACGGAGGGCTTTTGGATAATTAAACTAATGTCCGTACCCGGCGTCGAGCTAGTTGGGGAGCAGCACGAGGGTAGGGCGCTCACTAGCGAGCCGCCACGCCGACGAGATACATCTCCCGAGGGGGGGGGGGGGGTAGGCTTGGGCGGCAAGGAGGCATGTCGCGACGGAAGGAGCGACAAGATCTGGCGACGACGACCCTCCGGGTCGGCGCCGCCGGAAAACCCCGTACGGAGGGTTTTGACTAATTTCCGTGCACCCGCGGCCCGACGGAACCGGCTACGGCGACCTGACCCCCCCCCCCCCCCCCTCCTCGATACCTACTACCGGATAGACGAGACCCTTGCGGGGGGGCCCGGGTAAGCGCGGAGGCCCCAACCTCAACAAAGTCTACTAGGTGGACGCGCGATCAGAGGGGGGAGGGTACGGACGCATGCCGGACTACCTGACAGGTACCCGGGTACCAGACAGAGAAAAAACCGGGGAAATGAGCGGGGAAAATTCAGGTGCGGAGGCAGGAGCGCCAATTTTTTCTATGTCTATGTGTCACGGTCCCCCCCACCTGCCCTCGAGGTGACGGGGGACCTCGACAAGGAGGACCGTCGCGTCGGCGGATGCGGCGGCGACCTTGGCGGGGCTTGTGGGATGGGGCGGCGGGATCGACGAGCGACCACGCGAGGAGGGGTTTTTTGCCAGCATTTCCCCTCCTATCTTCGGCAAGACCGAAGTCACGCGGGAGCTAGATTAGGCTGGCCCGTCGTCCCTCCCGAACGCCGACCGGCCTCGGCCGGTCGGCACCCCGGTTCGGTGGGAGCGGGCCGAGCATCGTGAAGGTCGAGCAGCAGTTTAGTTTTGCATTTCTCGACAAGTGGATTTATTTTTAGATATGTTTTTCTTGATTACAAAATTATTACGCTGTTACTGCTTAGGCGGGGGGACTGTGGCAATTACTGCGGTTGCTTACAGTTTTTTAACTCCCGAGGAACATCGACACACATTGCAGATAGGTGTGTCGATAGGTGTACCTGGTCGAAGAAACCCGGGCCCAACTTGCTAATAAGTCCTGTATGGCTTGGCAGAGAGGTCCGAGAGACAGCAGTCGGTCCAGTTTGCCGGCACATGTTGTGTTTAATTTCCAAATTTCCAAATAACATCCCACTTGTTTTTGGGCAAATTATACGTCGCACAATTCACGCGCTGTATACTCCTGACTTGTCGGCGCGCTCTGCACAACACATTGGCCGTCTCCTTTGTGTGAGCTAGATGCAGTCTCACAGTGGTTGTGAATTCCTCTTTCCGACTGACACAGATGATGGATTGCTGATGGTCCCCACAGGAATGGGCGTGTTGAAGCCGTCGGGAAACGGCCTCTATCTTCTTCAACACTCGACAACATCTTGGAGGCTGCCCACCATAGCCAAACAACCTTTGATAGACAGTGACGTCGCTCTAACTGCTCAATGCGACTTTGTACTTTGGCACATACGGTTTGGACATCTCAACATCCAGAGCCTACACGCTTAGCATGCTAACGGCGTCCCTACTTCTCTTGCACTACCTAGCTGTGTAAAGAATGTTTCGTGTGACTCATGTCTCTTGAACAAGGCTAGTGCCGCACCACGCAATACGCTAGCATGCTCGCGAAATCTCATCGCCCCCCTAAGAATCTATCGTCGGACATTAAGGGACATGTCAATGTGCCTTCACCTCATGGGTTGCGCTATTGTCTGCTCGTGATTGACCACCACACGAACTACATGTGGGTCAGATTCCTTTAATCGAAAGATGACACTTGCAGCGAGTTGGAATTTATCCTACTTAAAGTACGTCATCTGCACGCCCGGTATCACTCTGCCGAGGGTGCGTTTGCTCCGGTCCTTAAATTTGACGCTGACTATGTCTTTGAAGCTATTGCGACGCGTCACATGTGCGGTCGTTTGGGAGTTGGAATTCAATTCTCTGCACCATACGCTCACCATGTGCTTGGGAAAGCGGAGCATCCGTGGCGTACCATTCGGGACAACGCATCTGCCATGCTGCACAACATGTCAGTTCCGAATGCTATGTGGTCGTGCGCGGTCAGTACAATAGTTTATCTCTGCAATCGCACTTTTAGTCGTGCAATTAGACTCTCTGGCGGTGTGCATCTGAGTCCCCTCACTCAGGTCGAGCCTAACGCATCCAAATTCCGTGTGTTCGGTTGCGCGGTCTTCGCTAAGATCCCCGATAAGCTGCGCCGCAAGCTCGGCGAAAAGGCCTTCCGTGGTGTGATGGTTGGCTACCCCCTGACGCCCCAGGTTACCGTGTGTACGATCCGGTCACGCGGCGCATCACTACCTCCGTGCACGTCATGTTCCAGGAGATTGTACCCGGCTTTCTGCCCTCTCCTGACACTAACTCCCTAATATGTGACGAGACGGAGACTGTCACCGGTGACGCTCTGCTCCCATCTTCACATGCCATTTCGCCTGATACAGTGGAGAATGACGACGGCCCTCCCTTGCATGATGACAATCGCCGGACCCGCATTCGCTCACACCCTATCCGATTTGGTGAATACGTTGCCCATCTTTCGGCCTACCCGCCGGTGTACGTCACTGCGTCTTGTGACCCAAAAGAAGGTGTTGCCCGAGAGGACATCGTCGAACAACCCAACTTGGCTTTCACTGTTGTTGCCCCTCCTCACCAACATGTTGGCACTATTGTTGCCCTCCTCTCCGTGCGGGACTGCCTTGAACCTGCCTCGTACCGTGCCGCTCTCTCAAGTGATCAGTCTGCTGAATGGCAGGTGGCCATGCAACATGAGTATGACTCCCTCTTGTCCAACGGCACGTGGGAACTCGTTGACCTCCCGACTGGTCGTGCAGTCGTTAACAACAGGTGGATCTATAAGATCAAGTCCGACCTTGATGGGGATGTCTCCCGTTACAAAGCCCGGTTTGTCGCCAAGGGATGTAGCCAGCGCGCAAGACTTGACTACACAAAGACATTCTCACATGTCATCATAATGGCTAGCCTGCGATTGTTTCTCACCATTTCCGCCGCCTTGAACCTAGAGCTTTGCCAGTTGGACATTGATATTGCCTTCGTCTACGCACCTATAAAGGAGGATGCATACATTCCGCAACCACTTGGCTTCACCGACGGATCTGCCATGGTCTGTCACCTCAAACGGTGCTTATACGGTCTGAAACAATCCCCTCGTGAGTTCAACACTCTCTTGCGGGATTGGCTGGTCGAACAAAGTTGGAAGTAATGCATGTCTGACCCGTGCATCTACACCTTCCGCAATGGCGACATGTTCGCCGTGATCGCGCTTTATGTCGATGACATCCCAGTTGCGTGCAATGATGTAGCATGGACGCAAGCCTTCAAGGCAACCCTCGGAGCAAGGTTTAAGATTAAAGATGTGGGTGACCTCTCCCAACTATTGGGCATGCATATCACACGTGACATGTCTGCCCGTACTATTTCCATGGACCAATCCAAGTACGTGAAAGTCATCATGGTCAAGCACCACACTGACTTCAAGTCTCGTCCCTACCGATGGAGCCCGGCTTCCTCTCATGCCTCGCGCACATGGACTCCCCACTCCCCACATGAGTGGCCAAAGACCTCTATCCGAGCCTCCTTGGCAGCCTACAGTACGGTGCAGTGTGCACGCGCCCATACGTCTCTAATGCGTTGAGTATACTCGGTTTTGCCCAAGCCAATCCGACCGAGGCCCACCTCCAACCTCTCAAGAAGGTCGTGCGATATCCGACGGGCACACTGGAACTGCGCTTGACGTTGGGGGGGGGAGCGACCACAACCTCTAGCTCACCGGCTTCGCTGATGCGGATTGGGCGAATGACAATCGACAACGCAAGTCACGCTCCAATTACTTGTTTACCTTGGGCAGAGGTCCCGTCAACTACAAGTCAAAGTAACAAACCTATGTCGCGTTGTCCACGTGTGAAGCTGAGTATTACTGAGCAGCCGACGCCGCCAAGGAGGGCTTACACCTCCGCCAACTCAGGGGGAAAATCTTTGACGAGCCCATCAACGGTACAACTTTCATCTAGGAAGACAACCAGAGCGCGATTGCATACTCTCAAAACGCAGTGGTTAGCGAGAAGACCAAGCACGTCGACCTAAAGTGGCACTTCCTCAAAAACCACGTGGAACACGGATGAACTGTCAGGTTGCGGTACCTGCTTGCAGACCGGATGGTAGCAGACATGTTCACTAAACCCGTGCTTGGACATGCACTCGCACGGCACCGCAGGGCCATCTTGGGAGGAACGGATCCAATGCAACGCTTCATCCCGTAGCTATCTTCAAGGGAGTATTGTAATCAATACTTACTGGTTATTAGTTTTCAGACAGCTATTGTAAGCTAGTCTAGATGTATTTAGTACAAGCCTTGACTTGGCACAATTGTACACTAGACACTGGGGTAGTGTGCCGATACGGAGCTGTCGCTACCCTTCAGCTTCCCACTTCCTTTGTCCAGTCACCAAGCCTCAGGCTGGTTGTCAGTGTGAGTGTCCCTTAGTGTGTCTGTGTCTGTAACTGAGTATACTCTAGTTTCCTTCAATACCGAACGTCTTTGCGCAGTTCTACAAGCTAGTCGCAGCCGGAGGAGCGACACGGTATGGCGGCGGAGGTCCTTAGGATCATCCGCCGCCGGAAAAACCCGGCACGGGGGATTTTTGGAAAATATTCCCGTACCCAACATCTTTTGTGGCGCGGCGACTAGATCCATGTGTCCGACCCACCCCTCCCCTAGTCGGTACCCGATTATCGACATGCTGTGTGAGGTAGGGTGCCTAGGGTTATCGTAACGGCACACTACTCATAAAAGCCCCCCCCTAACGACGTAAACCACCGGGGGAGGGTACGAACGGCCACAACGCGATCATACAGGTGCTAGAAACAGACGGAACAAGGACAAGGGGCAGGAGAATGTCCGGCACGGGGGCAGGAGAGCCAGCCGCACACCGTTTGCAGCCTAGTCACTTACTCTTCCCTGCCCCCAAAGGTGGAGAGAAGACTCGGCTAGGTGGCGAGCTGCGACGAGAGGAGCAACTATTAAGCCGGACGAGGATGTGCACGGATCGAGACGGGACCGCCGACGACATGAGCGAGGGCGTTTTTCACGTGCCTTTCTCCCTTGGCTCCGGCGCGACAGGAGTCGCACATGAGCAGAGGTTAAGCACGTCCGCCTCGACTAGCACAAGCTGACCAGCCTAGCTGAATAGCGTCCCCGCCGCGGCTAGAGAAGGCCGCGACACTTTTTATTTCATATTGTATCCAAGAAAATACGTGGAGACAAGATAGTAGATACCTGTTTTACATGTATGTTTTAGACGGTATCGCTAGTGCTAATGGAGAGGTCGGAAATAGTGGATCACGGTCTAGCCCCTGCCCAATGAGTCCTACAATATGCAGAATAGGGAGGGCCCAAAGACAACAACCGTTAATTCTAATATTGTTGTAAGCAATTTCAATTTCAATACCGTCCCATTGCCCTCATGAACAACTAGCTCTAACTCAAGACTGCACTTATCAAAGACGTAGGCTCTAAATATGCAGAAACCCACGGCATCCTCAACGAGTAGCAAGACGGCTTCCGCCTCCTTAGGAGCATCCACCCTCTCTTAAGCTCCGAAAGACCACCCGTTCCAAGGAGCTTCTACTCGCCGAAATGCGCAAGACGTCGACGAACGGACCCTCCGGAGCCTCACACCCTCGCCCTCCACAAGCCTCGGCCGGCAAGGCCACTTATCATCATTAGTCCCCCACAAGACGGGCCTCAAGGCCCTGAGGTTAGACCCCACAACCAACCCCCCACCCCCCAGTTAGATATTCGACGACACACTACTACCTCCATGCTTCCGCCCACTCTCCCGGCCCACTTTACTCCCCGCACCTGTTGCACCGTCTTACATAACTACCTCTTCGACCTAAACCTTGAATACGGCCTCCCGACACCCATCGGCTACCTCGATTCCTTTGCGGTCCTATCCTTCCAATGGGGTCGTTACCAGGACCTCTCCAACCTCTACTGCCTTGCTACGACGTTATCCAAACTCCACTCCACTCCCGCCGCCTCATATACAGTTATCACTAACAACGACGTCGACAATCACCATCACAACTCCCAATACCCATGTCAATGGACTAACCTCGCTAACCGAGGCTCCCCCCCCGTCCGGGTACGCCTAACCACTCTCTCCTCGTCCTCACATGGCAACACTCTCATTTCGGCCTCCTCCACCTAACACACACCTCCGCTACCTAGATTGACTCCCTACACCACCCCCCTCCGCCCGACTTCCTCGCCCGCTCTCTCACTCTCCTCTCCGACTGGGACTCCTCCCCCCCCCCTCCCGTCGGAGTACTACGCTCACTCAACCCACCCCGCCAAAACGACTCCGGCGGGGCATGGTCGTGCGGAACCCACGCCCTATTACATACCTACTTCATCACCACAGCCCCCCCGGACCAACCTTACACACCCCCCTCCTTTGACCCCCAGTCCTCGGTGTACTCCCTCCACACTCTCCTCTGGAACCACACCTTCCGCTCCGCCCCCCTCCCCCAGGGACGCCCCCACCTTCTCGACGCCCTCCACCCCCCCACACCTCCCTCCCCCCCTCAGCTCCCCACCCCTCCCCTCCTCTCGTCCCCCCTCCTTTCCAACCTCCACCGTCGAACACCCCCCCGACGACCCCCCCAGCACCACCCCCTCCCTCCCCTCCCCCATCCTCCCACACCACACATCCCAACCACTACACCTCATCCACCTCAACACCCGCGGCCTCCACACCTCCATTATGGATGTTGAACACCTCTCCACCTCACACCGTCCGGACGTCCTTATCCTCACCGAAACCAACCACGACACCCACAAATCCCGCTGGCGCATAGCCCTCCCCCAATACCACCTCAAAAGCTCCCGACCATGCTACTCACCTGTGCCCCTACCCAACGCAGGCGTTCTCTTCGCGGTCCGCAGAGCCTCATTCTAGTCTGCCACTGTCCTAACCCCGCCCCCCCACCTCATCCCCCATATCGCCGGACTTAAAATCGTTCCCCACTCAGGCACCCCTTACCTCCTTATAGGTACGTACATGCCCCAGCTCTACACCCCCCAACTGACCCGCCTATATGCCGAAGTTGCAGCATGGGGCCTCCGCCTAGCTGACGACCACCCGCACCACCGCACCCTATGGGGAGGGGACTTCCAAACAACCACCACCACAGGTACATGTCACCCTGCCCTCACCTCCCTCCTAAACTCACACCTCCAACCCCTCCACAACCCCATCCCTACCTTCCCCCGCAGCGGGGGCTGCCTTGACCACTGGCTCTCCACGCCCCCTTCACCTCTCTCCCTCCCACCGTCCTCTTGCTCGATATTCCCCTCCCCCTCCCACTTCACTGACCACTCTGCAATCCACCTCGTCATTCCCGCCCCTTTCTCCCTCATGGCACATCCCCCCCCTCCCCATACCCACCCCCACACACATCACACGACGCGCAAACTCAACTTTCGACTTCCCCTCACACCCGACCACATGAAAGCGTACCAATCCAGCACCCCCGACCTCATCAACCAAACGGCCGCCCTCCACGCAGAAATTCTCAACACCTCACACACCTCGGCCTCCCCCGACACCCTCGACACCCTTGCCTCACAATTCACTACACTCCTCTCCCACCACATGAACCACGCAGCCACAGTTTGGCCCCTCCTCCCCGCCAAAAAACCCCGCCCACCCCAAGCGTCCCTTGACCCTACTTGGCTTACAAAGACAACCCGCACTCACATACTCAAACTCCGCAAATGCAGCAAGAACAACGGCCCCCTCCCCTTCGCCCAAGCCCTCTTAAACACAACTGAATATCTCTCCCCTGTCGCCATCAAACAACAATGCCAAGCACGCATACGCCAGCTCCTTCACGCCACCACCACAGATAAGCTAAAGAAAATAAAAACTCGAGCCAATACGGCCTACGACACCTGCCCCAAACTCTCCCACCGCCGATTGAAGATTAAAAGCGGCCTCCTACCCCCGGCCGGCGCCGCCTCCACCCTCCACCGCATTACTAGACCCGATAACACTACCGCATCCTCTCCCTCCGACGTCATTGACGCGGCACACTCTCACTTCGCCACCGAACTCGGCCGCGCCACCCCGCACGAACTGCCCACCCCCCCGTGGGAACTCCCCGACAACCCCGACAACTTTACCATCGAACCCCGCGGTGGCCCCTCTCTCACCCTTGCCAACATGATTACCCGTGACACTTTCGATAAAACCTCGACTCCCTAGGCACCGGCAAAGCCCCCGGCCCCGACGGTATCCCCAATGAAATAATCAAATTCCTACCACCGGCGACCCGCTCCGCCCTCTTCTCTCTCCTGTCCCTCCTCGCCCACAAATCCTACACCCCTCCTGATTGGTGCCACAACACAACATGCCTGCTACATAAAAAAGGCGACCCCTCCCTCCTCGACAACTACCGCCCTATCGCCCTCATGAGTAACCTCCTTAAACTATGGACATCACTAATCAAATATGCAGGCTCGAAATACGCCGAGACCCACGGCATTCTCAGCGACCAACATGACGGATTCCGACAACACCGCAGCATCCACGACGCCCTCTCATCCCTCATTATGACGATGGAGGACGCGAAACTCCACAAAAAAGACATCTACGTCATGTACGCGGATTTCAAAGGCGCCTTCAACGCCGCGGACCACCGCATCATGTTCAAACACATGCGTCAACTCGGTATGCCCCCCACCTTTGTCGACACATGCGAACACCTCTACGGGGTCTCAACCACAGATTATATTACACCACATGGCCCCACCCCTTGTATCGACATTAATCGCGGAACCCTTCAAGGAGACACCCTCTCCCCCTTCCTCTTCACCCTCTTCCTTGAACCCTTCCTTCGCTGCCTCAAGGTGGGAAGCCGGGGCTATCGCCCAGGCCCCCCTGCCACTAACGTCGACCCCACAGAACCCACAGCCACATACCCAGGACACGGCTTCGCTGACGACCTCAGCCTCGCCACGGGCTCGACCCCCAACATGACCATCCAGCTCAGGAAACTCTCCCTCTTCAGCGCCTACACGGGCATGACCGTCAACATCCGCAAATGTTGCATCACCGGCGCCCTCTGGCGCACAGGCAACGCCCTCACCCTCGCCAACACTACCCTCCTCGCATCCCGCCTGCAAAATCAGTTCATCACCCTCAACTCCACCCCCGCCCCCATTCCCTCCATTGGCCCCACGGACACATACCGCGTCCTAGGGGTAGAACTGAACACCCCCCTCACCTTTACCAAACATTGGCACGAACTAAAACGTACCACTGCATCCCTCATCACCGCCCTTTACACCTCCCCACTAACACAATCCCGCAGAATCAGGGTCATCCGTGGACTCCTCATCGTAAAACATTTTACCCTCCAGCTCGGCCTCTTCACCGACTCCCAACTCGACACTCTAGAAGGACAAATCTGCCGCGCACTCCGCTCCGCCGTCTCCTCGGTACGTAACCTTCCCCGCACCGCCCTCCACCGCCCTACCTCCGACCTAGGATACGGCCTCCCCTCCCTCAAAGCCCACGCCGCACAACTCACAGTTTGCCACCTACATAAAATCATGAACACCTCAGGCTATAGAGGCCACATGGCCCGCGCACACATCCGCACCTTATCCACCACGTACTCCCACTGGCCCTCGGAATCCATCATGTCAACCTGTTACACCCCACCCACACTCAAGTGCTTAGTCAGAGCTCAACGCGAATACGCGATGCGGGCACCCGTTTCCACAACATCCCTCCACTCTCCCTCACCAACCCTATCGCCTCCACAATCCGCGCTCACTTCACCACTCAAGACAACGCCCTCCTTGCCTCACTCCGGGACAAAGCCACACACATCACAGACCCTCACACATATAAACAAGCCTACTGCGATTTCTCTCCCCGCAAAACACACGCCTCCCTCTGTTAGAGTTGGGAACGGATAGTTACACGGAGGTCGTGCCGGCCCCACGAGGGGGCCGGCTGTGGTGACTAGAGAAGTGAGAGGAGAGAGATGGCGGCCGGCGAAGGCACCGGCAGGGCCGGCCGACCGCCACTAATAGGGAATAGAGTACCGCTAATAGCATACCACTAAGTACTAGAATGACAAATAGCTACCTTGTACATAAGTACTATGCAACGGGATGCTAGTGCTAACACCCCCCCTCAAGGTAGCCGAGGTCTTGACGTCGTCCTAGCTTGCGTTGAGGAAGGTGTCATCTTGGTAGAAGGTGTAGTGCTTGTAGCGTGTGTCTCCGGCCGGGTAGGTGTAGCGACATGCGCTCACAAGAACGTGCCGCTACCGGCGAGTTGCCGATATGAAGCAGTTCCGAATGTACTGCGTAATGTACTATTCTGACATGTAGTGGGAAAAACCGTCCACGGGGGAATTAGCCGACGCATGAGAGCGACCGGCGAGGAAGAAGCACAGCCAACAAGGCCGTTAGGAGCGTGTAGGCACGCAAAAAACATAGACGGGCGCTCGTGTTGACTCCCCCTTTTCGCCGTGGGAAAGTTAAGCTCCTCGCTAAGTAAGGTGAGCGTTGCGGCATTTGCCTCGGGAAAAAACAATAACAATACTAATTAAAGTACTGAAAGGCTAGGTGAGACTGAAAGTTGGGTGGGGCGAACGTGGCGCCGGGCGCTTTACACACGCTCTTCTCCTTTTTACGTGGGAGATTGGTAGGACAGTCGCGGACAACCAGCTCGAAGGCGAAGCGTGGGGTCGGTGGGACGATGAATTACTAGCGTGGCGCCGAGCGCTTTACACACGCTCTACTCTTTTTTACGTGGGAGTAGGTAGGACTAGCGTGGCGCCGAGCGCTTTACACACGCTCTTCTCTAGTGTAACTTGGTGGAGGGCCCATAACCTGTTAGAGTTGGGAACGGATAGTTACACGGAGGTCGTGCCGGCCCCACGAGGGGGCCGGCTGTGGTGACTAGAGAAGTGAGAGGAGAGAGATGGCGGCCGGCGAAGGCACCGGCAGGGCCGGCCGACCGCCACTAATAGGGAATAGAGTACCGCTAATAGCATACCACTAAGTACTAGAATGACAAATAGCTACCTTGTACATAAGTACTATACAACGGGATGCTAGTGCTAACACCCTCCTCCCCCGCCTGACCCCCCTCTGGAAGAATAACATCACCACGTGGCCACAAGTCCTCCTCAGAGCCACCTCATCCTCCTTCATCCTCAAGTCATGCAAATCCATTACCACACTCACGGGGTCCACCACCCCACTCTCAGTTCCCATCCGCCTCCTCGCCGCTATCCTCACCGAACCCCTCGATACTGTCCACAACCGCATCCCCCTCACAAGCCTCACTACCAAGCAAGCATCCCCCCCCACCACTATACACCCCTCATGGATTCCTCTCCTCTCCCCACACCTCCCTCGCTCACCCCCCACCCCCTCATCCGGCATCTACACCTCCCGCACCACTCACCCCACCCCCACCGCACCCATCACACACTTAGACACATAATACCTCACCCCCTCGGACCACCACTACCCCCCCCTGCGACGTAACGCGCATCATTTCCAAACACAAGGACACAGATTACGGACAAACGCAGTACATGGTTGAATAGGCCCCGGAACACCTCACGGAATGGGACATTCAGTTACAACTCGACGACGGCTTCCGCCTCATCTCCTCCTCCCCCACATCGGTATGCCTCCCCACCCCCTCCCCCACGGCTTGCTCCATCTGCCATGACCCACTGCACACAGAACCCACCTCCACCTGCTGCACATGCCCGCACTTTGCCATACATTCCCAATGCCGCCCAGCTCAGGGACCCGCCACATGGCAGTGCGAGTGGTGCGCTCGCGGCCAACAACACGACCTCACCCGCCTCCACGAGGTCCAGTGGGCCCCATGCCTACAACTCCACGACACTATCAGTGAGACCCCCTCCGGCCCCACCACCCTCACCGCATTTAACTCCGGCTACGTCCCCTCCACGACACCCATTCTGCCAGAACCCGGACCCCCTCCCTGGTCACACCCCCTAATCACATTCAACCACGACCCCATCAACCCCGACCTCGACATGCTCCCTACCGGCAAATTCGCAATCGACACCACCGTACTCTGCACTCCCGACGGCCGCGCGGTCACCACCCTTAACGGCCCCCGCGTCCGCCACCTCTTTCAACTCGTCCGCCCCGACCTCACGCAGCATACGTTCAAAGAGGAGGTCTACCACCTCCTCACTCGCCTAGGCTCTCGCTCAGAAATCCACTCACCCACACCTGCCACCACCACCCGTAATAGATGGGCCACTAGAGAAGACTTGCTCACAGCTCTCCGCCACACATTCCACATACAGACAGAACTCTACTCCGACCCCCTCAATAAATCCCTTCACTCCCACACCTACCACTCCCTCTACCCCGAAGATACAGTCTTCTCATCTAGCGGCAGCAATGCCCCACACACATGGCACGGCACCAACATAGCCAACCCCGAATACGACCACGAATGCATGCGACGCGCCATGGAACACGCAATCACTAGCGCACACCTTACAGCCCCTCACACAGCCAGCGCAACCATCCTCATCCTCCCCCGATGGGAACACACACCCTACCGCCACTCCAAATACATCGACTCCCCATACACCCACCACCTTTACACCCTCCCCAATGACGCAAACACCTTCCTACCCCCCGACCAACACACTGGCAACCCCACCCCTACCCCATTCGGCACACGATGGATGGTCGACATATACCTCGTCGCCAACCCCCTCGCACTCTCCAACCTACCGTCACCCACAGCCATGACCGCACTTCACAAACTCTCGAATCTATCTACGACACTCACCTTCCCAACCCCGCCATCACCACCCCTCCTCCCCACCTCTTCGACACCTACTCACCCCACTCAGCAGGCATATACCACCTCCCCCCAAACCCTACTCACCCTCTTACGTACCCCCTACCGGAACGCCTGCATCTAACATACCCCCCAACCAGCGGTACTCTTGCTTGGACCTGGCAGGACTTTGTATACACAGACGGCTCGAAAAGGGGAAGCTCATCCCCCCTCGGAGCAGCAGCTACCAACCCCGCCTCGGACACCAAAATCAAAATCATGGTGACCTCTACCCCTCCCTCACACACAATAAATCGCGCTGAATTAGCTGGCATAGATATAGGCCTCCAACTTGGCTGCACCCATCTCCTCACAGACAGTGCGTGCTCCCTCCGCCTCATACAAGGATACTTAAACTGCCTTCCGCTTACAAACACAACATCCACAGCGACACCCTCCTATCCATGACACACACCCTCAAAACCCGCTGCGACGCAGGCTTCCGTACACACCTCGGCAAAATCAAAGCACACAACCACTCACTAGGTAACGACCTCGCAGACACCCTCGCCAACCATGTCGCGGATGGACACCCACCCGACACTACATACACCACAGGTTCAGAGGTCACGATAGGCCACTGGACATGGCCATACACCCTCATACCACAAACCCTAGGAGACCCGCTACCCTACAAATACATCAACCTCAAAGCCGACGCACACACCTACAGCACCAAACACACACACACACCCCTCTCGCAAACAACCAAACACGGTGCCCTCCTCGCCCGCGCCGCGGAGGACGGCGCCGATTTCTCTTTCCATAAAAAAACACTCAACCCTCACAAATATCCAGTTCACACACAAGCAAGAATTCATGTGGGGAGTTCACAACACCCGCCTTCTTACTCATAACCCCACCTTGCGCTGCCCCCTATGTGGCCAATTCACTAGCAACGGCCACATGGCCGGTAACTGCCCCACCATGTCTGGCCTAAGACAGGACCGACACAACAGCGCGCTACAACTCCTTCTCTCCCTACTGGAACGCCACAACGGAGGACGATGGGAAACCATCACTGCAGACTTCGGTAACAAACCCATTAAATCATTTGCTTCCCCCACCCCTGCCCACACTCCACTTGACTGCCACCCACCTCACCCCACCCACATGCCCGGCCTTCGGCACAGGCCTCCCCATCGACTCGGTCATCACCGACTCTTCGGATGACAACCCCCCCCCCCCCCCCCCCGGACACCTCACCTCAATTCCACCCCATCGACACCATCTTGCCCGAACTCCAACCCCCTCCTACAGCCCCTCGCCAGGCTCGACTGCGGTCTCATCCCCTTCGCTACGGCAACCTTGTTGCCCACATGTCCGCCTACCCACCGACACTCGTCACGGCGTGCTGTGACCCTGAACATGGCAAAGCCAAAGAGGACATCTTTGAGCAACCTAACGTGCCCGACCTGATCACTGCCCCCCCCCCCCCCCTACACACACACACCTGCCGGCACATCGTCTACTGCCGTCGCTCTCCTTTCCGCCCGCGAGTGTGTGGAACTGAAATCGTACCGGGCTGCGTTGGACAGCGCCCTGGCCCCCCAGTGGCAAGCCGCTATGCAGCAAGAGTATTCCTCCCTCATAGACGACGGCACATGGGAACTCGTCGACCTTCCCCATGACCGAGTGGTCGTTAACAACATGTGGATCTACAAAGTCAAGTCCGACACCGCCGGCGATATCTCCCGCTTCAAATCACGGTTCGTCGCCAAAGGGTGCACCCAACTCGCTGGCCTAGACTACACGGAGACTTTCTCCCCTGTCATCCGCATGGGAAGCCTGCGCCTCTTCTTGGCCATCGCAGCCGCCCGCGACCTCGAGTTGTGTCAACTTGACATCGACACTGCGTTTCTCAACGCCCTTATTAAGGAGGACGTGTACATCCGCCAGCCCCTCGGCTTCAGTGATGGCACGTCCAAAGTGTGTCATCTCAAGCGCTGCCTCTACGGACTTAAACAGTCCCCTCGCGAGTTCAACATGTTGCTCCGTGCATGGCTCGTCGACCACGGGTGGCAACAATGCGCCTCGGACCCGTGCATCTACATCTTCCGCACCGGCCACGTCTTCGCCATGATCGCACTTTACGTCGATGACATTCCCGCAGCCTGCAATGATACCACATGGCTTGCATCGTTCAAGGCTCAGCTCGGAGCACGGTTCAAGATTAAGGACATGGGCGACTTCTTCCAACTCCTCGGCATGCACATCACCCGCGACCGCTCGGCTCGCACCATCTCGCTCGACCAATCCAAATGCCTGCGCGACATCCTCGCAAAGCACGGCATGGCCGATACATCCCTTCCTATGGACCCCGACTTCCTCGCCGGACTCGAGCACATGACCTCACCCCCCTCACCGGGCTGGTCAAGGACGTCTACCCAAGCCTCCTTGGCAGTCTCCATTACGCGGCCGTCTGCACGCGTCTTGATGTCTCCACGGCGTTGAGTATCCTCGGCTCCGCCCAAGCATCCCCCATGGACGCACACATGCAGGCTCTCAAAAAGATCCTTCGATACCTACATGGCACCATCGACACCATATTGATACCTACACGGCGTCCGACCCAAGAGCAATTGGAGGAGGTGAGGCATGTCGTTAGCTGGTTACATTTCGGTAATGTTTTTTATATAGATACATATATGATTATCTGATCAAGTTTATTATATTGACCTATTTCGTCTTTGTACAGATTCTGGTTTGGGCTCAAGAAGTGATGAAAGTCAAGCTCAACGCAGGGACTCAGCCTGGCCAGCGGCGCGCAGGGTCCGAAGGCGGGTCGTCTCTGTCAGCGGAGTCATGGCCATGGGAGATCTGCTCGACCCTGATGGACTTCCACGAGGAGCTCATGAGCCAAGTGTTCGAGGACCAAGGGAGCGCGGTGTGCCAATGGTCGAAGCCAATATGGCGCACCTTCTCGTATTGGAATCATTTGATTGGGCGTGGCTGCGAGGACGATTAGCCGTCGCGTGACGCCCATGCAGCGGAGGTGAAGAAGTACGCATAGATGTTTATGTCGGCTTTCTTGATGCGATGCGGCCCCGAACATGTGACAGTGTACATGCATATCATGCAGTGCCACTATCACGAGCTGATCCAGCTGCATGGCTCTCTGGACAAGTTCTGCATCCAAGGTGCAAAGGCGATCCACCGGACGACGCGCCACGTCGCACTGAAACGCAGTGACATGCATGTGGAGAACGTGGCAGAATAAGTCCTCGTCAAAGTGCGCACCTATCAAGATCTAGTTGATGAGAAGGGACAACCTCAGAACTACAGGGCGCCCCGTCAACTTAGAGATGGACGCAGCAAGGCATGTGCAGAGAGGAATGCTGCCATGATCTAGGGGTGCAAAGAATACTTGGACAACCTACCGCCAGACCACGATGAAATCCTTCGCCGAGGTCTGTTCGCGGAGGGGGCAAGGCTGTTCGAGGACGAGACACCAGACACCGAGGAGAGGGACCATGACATGGACTCATCTGATTCAGAGAGCGACGATGAAGAAGACCGACACAACACAAAAGGACCTAGCTACGTACCATAGCTATGCCTATCACCTTTTGCCAACTTTGTGAATTACATGGCGATTGTATTACTGCAAGTACGTTGAGCGCTAATTATTTCGAAACTTTAAAAATTACACACTTCACATATTTTAGCATAAGAAATATTTGGTCTCAAATGCATGTGCATATGCTACAGCACCAAAGTTTGTGCCTCTGCCTGCACATCAAACCGTCGAGCGTTGCTATTACTATATAGTTGAATTAACAATGATGGTGCATATCTACAAACATGATGTTGGGCGATGATGTCGTATCCATACATATAAATCAGGCGGTCCATTTCTATTAAGTCAAATGTGTTACAGAGTATTATATCATACCTGCACTTGTTGCTTTGTAAAATGTTAATTCATCAACACCATCTACATTGTGTCTCTGCTACAGCTAGTCACTTGCTGCATGTGCTTTTGCCACGCCTGAAATGTTGCCCCTCCCCTGACATTAAATCGCGCACTGCTAGTTAATGATATGCATGAGAATTAAGATGCAGCCCATCCACTACAAACATGATGGTCATGAGTGAGGCGATGCAATGTAATGTACAAATAAATTCACAATGCCCCGTATGCATCAGCGGTCCATTCACAAAGAAAAGATTGTTTTTCATTTATTACATGGTTACTTGGTGAGGTCATCTATAACTAGTTTTACTAATCTAGCGCCACGACTCTTCAAGTCCTCTAGTCGCCTAGCCTTGTTGGCCGCAGCACGATTGGGATCCTGTCTATAACGTTTAAGTGCTGCCTTATATTGCTCTACCTCCGCTTTCCGCCCTAGAGCTTGCAGCTGCCGTGCCCCAGCTGTCAAGAATGAGGGGGGGCTATTGCGCCGCCGCGCATGCACCCGCGATGGTGGGACGCCAATTGGCATCCCCTCATTACCTGCCGGGGCGAGATTTTGCACGCTATCTGCCCCAGCATGCGTCGCGCCCACCAGACATGACCCGCCTCCATCAATTTGCGGCGGCTCCTTTCCTACGCTGCCCGCCAGTGCCTCTTCTGCGGGTTGTGCCCCCATCGACCCCATCACTATGCCACCCTCTCCCTTTAATAACTCACATGGAGAATGCCAGAGGGAGATGCCCACATCCTCAGCCGGCAGCTCTGCTGCGTCACACCCCCCCGCCTTCCAAGCCACCGAGGTGGCACTCAACACTTCCCGCGTAGTCCCTCTTGCCTTTTGCCTACGGGCAAGGGCCCGCTCCTCACGCGCAGCAGCACTCCGGGCGCCGTGAATCCCTAGATATCAAAACACATAAAAAGGTGAGATGTATTGTTCTCGAGACATTTGTATGGCCAAAACTGTGGAAACAATAATATTATATTAACATGAATCACAATCATAACACACAAGCAAGAAGCGTTTCCCTAAATGCTGAGGGGACCGACCTGTTTTGCTATACGTGAGCTTAGGGTGCTCACGTTTGTAGCCGGCGCGCTCAGGCAGGAACCGCACCTCGGGGATTACCCAAGATGCAAAAGCCCTCCTTATCGGCTTCCGGAAATAACGCTTAATCTCCTCGTGAAGCACAAGGGTTTTCAAGAGCTGTTTCACGTATGCCTGCATGAAATAGGCTGACAAATTAATAAACTGTAAAAGGCACTAACTCGGCAACAAGGTGCTTGTACTCGTCTTACCTCGTCCCATTAGCAGATAGCGTCTATAACGGTCGGTATACAAAGGACGGGGGTGACTCTTACCTCCCAATCCGAGTAAGGTAGAAGCAGCGCCCACCGACCACCATAGTGCCACGTCTCCTCCGAGGGCATCGGCTGGTTGTTCGCCGCGTAGACAAGCGGGGCGTTCTTGACCGGCATTACGGTGGCGGTCGAGAAAATCGCCGACAACTTGTAATCCGTCGAACCAGACGGGACGTACGTTGTTTCGTGGAGCTCCAGCGTCACAGGCGGGAGCATCATCGCTATAGCCCCCCTCTTATCCTTCGGGCATTCCTCAGGGTAAGGCAAAAACCTGCAAATATCAGCATATAGCCGCTATGTCAGCTCATGTTCAGTTGTTGCATACATTGCTATTGTAAATGGCATAACCGAAATGGGCGGGAAAACTTACACGATGTTCCTGAACCCCAGTTTTTTCCCGTGTGACAGATCTTGGAAGTTCGCGAGCTTTCCGACCTCCCTAACAATCTCACGATAATAACGGTTTTGCTGCTTAGTCAGAAATTCACGAAAGAATAATTATACAAATAATAACCACAAGTCGTAGGCGGGGGGGGAGTGACGTCGCGCAGGTCAAGATCGAAGGGCGGACGGCGGGAAAATATACTACAAGTTGCATAATATGTTGTGACTAGTAACACGACTCGCATAGGGAGCTCACCTCGTCAAATTGAATTGCCAGCTCCTCACCCGTGTTGTTACGTCCCCACCAAACTTTTTCGTCTTCTTATTTTTCCACTCACTCGGCCCGTATGACTTGTTCCATGGTTCGCGCTCCGCTGCCTGGACGGGGTCGTCGTTAAAAGCGTCCACGTACTTTACCAAATCCTTTGCCAACTTCTCACTCGCCCAGTCCATTGTCACACAGCATCGAGCCTGAGGCACAGCCCTAGCCACGGATTTCCTCATGTTCTTCCGTAAGGCTATCCATTGGGGTGGATGGGGCGCCGCCATGGCGACAAGGTAGCGTTGTTCGCGCGGACCGTAGTCAACCAAACGGCGGACGAAACCTACAGCCTTACTGCATTTTCTCGAATGAGGCGCTCTGCGTGGGTCACAATAGATCAAAATATGAGAAAGACACTTGACTTCATTAGATTCTGTGCGGTTTATTACTGATGTACATCGTATCATGACCTCGTATGCAGTTAGAAACAATATGAAAGTCGCACGTGATAGGGAAAAACCATAACCCGTACCACGCTTTTAATACCTGAAAAAATTCAGATGACCATGTCAGGTCAAAATGGCATATTGTGCGCAGTGTTGTCGTAACAGATCATGACACACTGCGACATCTGCTTAGGCAACCGAACAACATGCTGAACACACGGCAAGCACGATACCTGCGGGACTTGCAACCGTTTGTGGACTCGATGACACTTGCGTACCGCAAGGGAGCTCTGAACGAAGATGATCCGTTAAGTCGGCGTCCATACTTCGTACCTTAGGCCATAGTTCCATTGTTTTGGGATGGCGAGGTTCCGTCAGATCGAGAATTACGACGGAAGTCCCATCTGCGGTTAAAAGACGCAGAGTTAAACTTAATGACGGTTAACGCGCTGGAGCTGAGCCCTAACTTTGTTGATCTCATTCGTGAGGGGTACTCCCAAGACTCGTTTTATGGGAACGAGGGTGAGTGGACAAGAGACAGCCGGATAGAAGCCATAGCTGGGTACTTTTGGCGTCTCAATCGCCTTTGTATTCCGCAAAACTCGAAGCTCCGACTGAGATTGATTAAAGAGTTGCGCGAAAGTTCGTCAGTTGGTCACATAGGAGTTGCTAGCACTTTTGCTAAAGCGCTCGACAGATTTTGGTGGAACCGAATTCGCAAAGATGTGAAAGATTTTTGTGAGCGCTGCGTCGTGTGTCGATGAGCAAAGATTCGACCGCATATGGCTGCGACTCTTTACCATTTGCATGTTTCACCCCGACCGTTGGCACACAGTTGGTCTTGCCTACCTAACACACTTGCCAATGAGCAATGGCTTTGGTAGTGTGCAAATTGTAGTCGATCATTTGACTCGAATATCCTATGTTATGCCGTGTACAGAGAGCGTTACTGCCGAAGAAACTGCTACTTTGTTTTTACATGGAGGCCATACCATTTACACGGACTGTCTCGTGTACGGGTCAATGATCGCGACCCGAAATTCGTCAATGGCTTCTAGCGGACACTTTGGAGACGTCTCGGAACGCGTTTGAACATGTCATCATGTCGACACCTAGAAACATACGGACTAACGGAGCGCGTCAACAACACGTTTCAGCAGCTTCTTCGTTGCTTATGTTGCTACGACGGTACTAATCGGACGGACTTTTTGTCTCAAGTGGAATTTGCGTACAACGTTTCTCGTGCACTCGGAATTGAGCACACCCCCTTCGAGGCTAACTCTGGGTTCTCTCTTGAGGAGCCCCATGACTTGCTCTTCAGTATGCGACCCTCTATTCCAATTTCACAAGACGCGTCAAAACGGTTAAACTTGCTACAAGAAGTACATACATTGGTGCGTTCGGTGTTACAACTACACAAAAATGAGATGCAAACAGACTTAGAGCCGTCGACAGCTCCACACCTCGTCGGAGGAGACAAGGTGTCAGTTCTTACCACAAACCTCTTCTTACGTGGACAACCAAACAAGAAATTAAGGGACCGACAACTTGGCCCTTTTACAGTAGAGGAGCATATTGGCAAACATAGTTACAAATTAAAACTTCTAGCAACATCACGGTTACACCTTGTGTTCCACGTTAATAATCTACGACCCTGCTCTACCGCTCCGCTACGACCAGTAGTCCCATGTATTGTTCCTAAAGGAGACGACGAGGAGTTTGACTTCTCGCACATCTTTGTTGTGTGCATCAAGTCGTTACGTGGACGACGAGGCAAATACTTGATCTTCATGACGCACTTCAATGATGACGACATTTCACATGTCTGGCACCGACTGAATGAGGTGTATCGAACAAAATCGTTACAAGATTTCCTGGAGACGCCCCAATGGCACAAGTTCGCCAAGACTCAGGCATACATCGACTTCATGCACGCTCACCCGGTGCGCATTCCCGAGTCACAATAAGTGCTTCATTTAAGGAGCTTAGACCACGGAGGTCTGCCTCGCGGCGGCCTCAAGATTTGTCAAGAGGGGGAGGGTACGAGTGTGACGAGTACAATCATGCAACAGTACATTGCATGACATTGTACATGTATTCGTTACGTATTACAATTCGTGCTTTTCCATCGGAAGGACGTACAACGTGGGTACGTCGATACTGCAATTTAGCGAGGGTTCTTATAATCTTATGCGTATTTACTACCAGTACTTCCCGATACACACAAGTACGCACAGTTAATCTATCCAGCCAGACGACGCGCCAAACGAGGTTTCCTATGCAGAATGTGATTCCCTAGATTAAATGAGACGCGTCGCTAGTCTGTTGATGGCGGTTGGAGAGCCCTAGCACATGGCACGAGGACCAAGCAAGAGCAAGTACGAGCTAGCTAGGCCCAAGGCTATTTCAACCTAGTGCAATAGAGGGAGGTGACAAAACCATTTAACAATTCCATTTGTTCAATTACAATATACTACTAAAGTACACAAAGTGATACATCTTTTCATCTTTCCCTCCATCCGCACCTCAACCCACGGACACATCAGCGATATAACATAAAAAAGCTAAATAGATTTGTATCTGCTGTTAGTTATCCGAAGGCTAACCGCCACATCTGCCAAACTTTGAACCGTCGCCACGCTTCCAAATTGTCGATGCCCCAACCAATGGGTCCTCGTAATGTCGCTTCTTAGTAGGTTGTCCGCCTCCATGTGTTGTCGCCGGACATGATATTGATTTAGCACGACCCATGTGTGGCGAATAAGTAACGATGTCGTTGAGGAAATTATGTAGCTCTACTAGAGGCAAAGTGTAACCCCTCTTCTACGAAAGATGGGACTTGGCTTGGGTGTGAAGTTGAAAGTTAGCGAGTCCACTGATGAAACGAACACAGTGAAGGTCGCATGTAAGAGGTTGGCGAGACCTTCGTAAAAAGTCGTTGAACAACTGAGTGTAGGCGGCGTAATTCATGCTACCCCGCATAATTCCAAGCACAACGTTGATAGCGTCATCGCGAATGTTGGGCAGCAAGGACGTCTTACGAAGCTCCTCTACCAAGGAGTCAAAAGAATCTAGAATTGCTTCCTAATGTTAGCGGTTGAGCCTTTAGCTGTTCAAGGGTGCAGCTTTTGGGGGGTCCACAAAATTGAGCAGTAACCCACACGACGGCGTCGTAAGAATCATAAGTAATTCCGAGCACATCGTTGAGGTTGTGCCTCGAGCCAATCTTCAAGCTCACGCGGCTCACGACCAAACTGAACCTCCAAACTAAACTTCGAATTAAATGCCTTACGTTGTCCTTCATTGAGAGTTACGGACAAGCCAACAAAGTTGGTTGTAGGGGCCGGAACGCCCATGAGGAAATCGGTCGGAGTCTCACCACACAACTGATTAATGTATCTCTTTATGAGCTTCCACACATGGCCAGATTGGACATTTGTAAACCGAGAGTAGAACAGAAACGGTCTCGGGCGGTAATGACGTGTCCTCGTGACAAAGTACATGGTGGGTAAAAACAACTCGACCAAAAGTCTCCCATTGAGTTACGAAACCAAAGTGAGGTAACTAAAACTTTGCATGTTAACGCTGAAAGTAATCTATGCTTAGCTTGCGTAAGCGAAAGACCGCCAATGTCAATCGTTACTAGTACGACGTAAGAGCCATGTACATTAATGGTCGACTAAGCAATAACAACATGCTCGAGCTTAGTAAGGGAGCGTAAATTAGCTGTCACGTAGGGAACCGGAACAAATGCCGAGAAGAGGAGAAGAACATGTTGACGTCGACCTCTAGATAATGCGACGCGAACCGGAGCGTCATTCAACATTATTAAGTCATCATAGGTCAAAAATTGAAATTGAAATTGTTTACAACATGTCCCGGCAAACTGGACCGAGTGCTTTCTCACGGGCCACTCTACTTCGCCATACATGACTTATTAGCAAGTTGGGCCCGGGTCCCTCCAACCAGGTACATTTCTTATCGACACACCTATCTGCAATGTGTGTCGACGTTCCTCGGGAGTTATATAACTGTAAGCAACCGCAGTAATTGCCACAGTCCCCCCACCTAAGCAGTAACAGCGTAATAATTTTGTAATCAAGAAAAAACAGATCTAAAAATAAATCCACTTGTCTAGAAATGCAAAACTAAACTGCTGCTCGACCTTCACGATGCACGGCCCGCTCCCACCGAACCGGGGTGTCGACCGGCCTAGGCCGGTCGGCGTTCGGGAGGGACGACGGGCCAGCCTAATCTAGCTCCCGCGTGACTTCGGTCTTGCCGAAGGTAGGAGGGGAAAGGCTGGCAAAAAACCCCTCCTCGCGCGGTCGCTCGTCGAGCCCGCCGCTCCATCCCGTAAACCCCGCCCCAAGGTCTTGCCGCGTCCACCGACGCGGCGGTCCTCCGTGTCGAGGTCCCCCATCACCTCGAGGACAGGTGGGGGGGACCTCGACACACAGACATAGAAAAAACTAGCGCTCCTGCCTCCGGGCCTGAATTTTCCCCGCTCATTTCCCCGGTTTTTTCTGTGTCTGGTACCAGGGTACCTGTCGGTTTTCCGGCCTGTGGCCGTACCCTCCCCCCTATGATCGCGCGTCCACCGAGCAGCCTTTTCTTGAGCGGGGGCCTCCGCGCTCACCCGGGCCCACGCTCAAGGACCCCTAGGAGTATGAAGGTTTGTCGGGGTAGTGGGTGTCGAAGAGGGGGGGGGCAGGTCACCGTAGCCGGATCCGGCGGGCCGCGGGCGCCCGGAATTAAACAAAACCCTCCGTGCCGGGATTTCCGGCGGCGCTGACCCAAAGGGTCGTCGCCGCCAGATCGTGTCGCTCCTCCCGTCGCGACTGTCCTCCTTGCCGTCCCAGCTTACTCCTCCCCCCGGGAGATGACGCTGGACGACGTAGCGGCGCGCTAGTGAGCGCCCTACCCTGGTGCTGCTCCCCAACTAGCTTGACGCCGGGTACGTACATTATTTTTAGTATCCAAAAAAGCCCTCCGTACAGGGCTTTCCGGCGGCGGCTGATCATGAGGATCGCCGCCGCCTCCTATAGCCGCTCCTCCGTCTGCGACTAGCCACCGTCCTGTGCCATGTCTTGCCTCACCCCTCGGCAAGGTTCGACCGGCACAGGGCTGGTCGACGGCTAGCGAGCGCCCTTCCTGGCGCTGCTTCCCGGCTGGCCACCACCAGCTCCAACACCCGCCTCCCACCGTTGATCCGGCCGTACCCTCCTCGCCATCAAACGCTGCCGTATTACATGCCTCACTCCTAAAAGTAAGGCTGTATCTAGGAGTATCTGTACGCGAAAAAACATATCGGACGGGCCGAGCGGGAGATCTTGGCGCCGGTAGTGCACAGAAATTATTTTTACAAAAGCCCTCTGTACATGGCTTTCCCGATAGCTGCTGATCCCACGGATCGAGCTGTCGGCCCTCTTAGCCCCCTACCGTGCCAGGCTTGGCACGGCTACGGGGTTTCCAGCGCCCACCACGGGGAGGTGAGGGGATGCCGACGGGCCTGCGAGCGCACCCCCCTCCGGGGCCGCCGCCGCTGCGCCGCCGGCGGGCGCCCATCAGAGGTCAAAGTAAGGCCAGTTTCCTCGAGTAACTCGTGAACAACAACATCAACATGCTCTTCGTTAGGCAAGATCGAACCGTCAAGAAACCATATTCTACCATTGCAAGGCTCACGGTGTAAAACAAGCTCATTGTCCAAGGCTTTGGAACCACCGACATGTAGTACGACCACCACATAATGACATGGTCCGACATAAGCCATTTCGAGTTAATCAAGCACCGTCGAACAAATCAAGCGACAACGAAAGCGTGTGTCGATCAATGAGCTTGGAAACCAGTGTGGCAGTTGGCCTTCTGAAAGCTAACTTTACACACAAATATGTTTTGGCTTGTTTGTCGTTGTTGTCTATGTAGGTGGAAGTGAAGATGGAGGGAGAGATGAGAAGATGTTTAACATAAGATTGTAATCGATGAACAAAGGAATTGTTAAACGGTTTTGTCACCTCCTTCTACTGCACTAGGCTTAAATAGTTTTCCGCCTAGATAGCTTGCACATGCTCTCGCTTGGTCCTCGTGCCAGGTGCTAGGGCTTTCCAACCGTCATCAATAGACTAGCGACGCGGCTCGTCTAGTCTAGGGAATCTCATTCCGCATTGGAAACCTCGCTTGGTGCGTCGTCAAGCTAATTAGATTTATTGTGCGTACTTATACGTACCGGGTGGTACTATAGTACATAACGCATCGGTACCCTTGCTAAATTGCAGAGCGACGTACCCACGTTGTACGTCCTTCCCATGGAAAAGCACGAATTCGAATTAGTAACGAGTACATGTACAATGTCATGCAATGTACTGCAGCATGACTAAACTCGTCACTTATGTCTAATTGTTAAGTGTTTCACTCTAGATTGTAAATGAACACATGAAATTTTAAACTGGTTATGTCACCTCCCTCCACTGCACTAGGCCTAAATAGCTCTAGCCTAGCTAGCTTGCACTTGTCTTCGCTTGGTTATCGTGCCATGTGCTCTAGGGTTCTCGTAACGGTGTGAACAGACTAGCGACGCGGCTTGTCTATCTCGGGAAATCATGCTAACGTGTCGTGCATCTCGGGAAATTAGACCACCGCGCCATCTCTCTAGTTAGTCAAACTATGCGTACGTGTACGTACCGGGAGGTACCGGTACTATAGTGCGCATCAGTACCCTTAGCTAAATTGAAGTAGCGACGTACCCACGTTGTACGTCCTTCCGATGGAAAAGTACGGATCAAGTTATTAGTAACGAGTATATGTACAATGTCCGGCAATACATTGTTGCAAGATTTTACTCGTCACATAATAGATAGCGAGAAGAGGCACTGAGCCACCCCCCAACCTCCCCGCTACCAACAAGGAGGAGGTAAGGCGGAGGGGGAGCATGAGGTAGCGGCTTTAGCGCCCCGATCGGAGTTGCGGGGAGGGATCGGGAAGGCGCCGGTAGCGTGCGCAAAGGGATATAATCAAGAACGCAATTTTTCGGAGGCTTCGCGGGCTGTTGAATTTAGTAGAAAACGTAGAGGGTGCAATAGAACTACATGTGAGGAGCTGGGAGCTGTGAGGTTGTAGGTTGTGACGGGGGGCTTAAATGAGCCTTCTCGTGGATATCGCGATGATGAACGGTAATATCAGCTTGTCGATTTCTCGCTTCCAAAAGTAAGTGGGATTTCTGGGAAGGCTGTGGCATGCCTTCCTGTTCCTCGGGCTTAGGTTTTTTCCTCTTTTCTTCTTTTTGCTTGGTAGCCTCCACTGCTTTTTCTTGTAAGATTTTTTTTCATTTCTGGGAAGGGTACAGAACAAAGATAGCTGCCTCCCAATAGCAGCAAGCCTGTAAATTTCAATCCTTACGGGTTCAGGTATAGGTACCTGAAATATTTCTATGTTTCGACATACAATACCTTATGTACATGTACTAGTGGTATTTGGAATGAATAATCATGAATGTTTTTACAAGAAAAGGCAGTGGAAACCACCAAGCAAACAGGAGCAAGGAGGAAAAAACCCATAGGCCTAAGGCCGAGGAACAGGAATGCATGCCACAGCATCAATACTGGCCACTTGCAAAGTGTCGCGAAGATAGGAACTGAAAGTACCAAAAATAGAGGAGCAAAAAGACGTTGCATGAATTCTCGCCGCACATCCCCCCAAAAAACGCCAAAAGGAAACATAAGAATACCGACGACCGAAATGTTGCATACTTGCATAATTGTCAGAACGCAATGAACGAGAGTCTACAACACCCATGGTAGGGAAGCGACAAACTACCACCAAAACAACCAGGCGATCAACCAACTCAGCCGCCATAGGAGTCAACGGGCCCCCATGGAAGGGGTAGTACTCATGGACCGACTGGACCTCAGGCGTGCCAAGCAAAGCGGAAGTGCGGCGGTGCGCATCGAGTTTACCTTGTTAAGCTCTCAATGCAAGACTGCCCGGGAGTGGAAGACGAGCACCCATATGAGACACATTGGTGTTCGTGCGAACACTTGTGACCGTCACACCAACTGATCAACAACAAGATGAATAAATAATAATTCATGTTTGTTATTCAGCGACATTTTCTTTGTTATCTGTTTTCTTTTTTTTAGAATGTTCTCGTATCTGTTAATCTCTATTTATATGTATGACGGCTCAAATCTATGGTATCGTATCTAGATATATTATAGCAGTGCCCGTAAGGATTGAAATTTACAGGCTTGTTATTCGGAGGCAGCCACCTCTATACTGTACCCTTCCCCGAAATCCCACGTACTTTTGGAAGCGAGAAAGCGACAAGCTGATATTAAGTACCCTAATTGATCATCGCGATATCCAAGAGAAGGCTCATTTCAGGCCCCCGTCACAACCTACAGCCTCACAGAGTCACAGCTCCCAGCATCACACGTAGCTCTACTGCACCTTCTACGTTTCCCACTAAATTCAACAACCCGCGAAGCTTCGGAAAATACTTTGCGTTCTTGATTATATTCATACCGCGCCCGCGGGTGTCTTACTTTACACAGAAACGGAGTCCCCCGAGAGCAGCATTGAAGGAAGTAACGAACCGTTCGGATGCGTTTACCGGCTGTATTTCAAGAATAGTCGCACTTTCCACTTTCCAGGGCTTGCTTATCTTGCCGTGTCGTGCCTCGCTAGCCCTAGTCCAAATACCGGTTTTATAAATGCTATTCAGTATCATCGACGCGTGGCGAGACGGGCTCGCACTTTCAGGCCATCTCCATACGGTAGCGCTTTAAGAACCCCCGTGCTGAAGGCAAGCCAACTCCCTGAAGGAAAATTCAACGTCTGACACTCTGCCAAGGAGGGATCTACCATCTTGGCGGCTAGGATGCCTCCAACCACGCTGCGTAATCCTAACGCGACAATACAGCAGGCTGGGATGTTATCCGCGGTGCAGCGCTGGTGTATATCGGAGTATGACCGCGTTCTTGAACGGCATCCCTGGCTGCCTGCCATGGGTGTGCTTTGGTGCTCCTGGTGCAGCGCGGCGCTCTACGGTACGGAGGAGCTTCTCAGCTTGGCGCAGCTGGTGCCCTGGTTAATTCTCGCAGTCACACTACTGACGCTAAACGTATGCGAGGTTCAATTCCAGAGCCTGCTCAAGTACGCCTCCCTCCCCTTTGCCCTTCACCTCCGTCCTTCCTTGTTGCTCACAGGCTTCCTCCGGCTGTCTCCGTTGTCAAGCATGAAATTTTCGTACCATTTTGTCGTACCATGCGACGCGTGTACCGATGCCAGCAGGGCTAAAAACGTGTTTTATATTAATAGAATGTCTATCACATGCTGGTACGGTACCTGTACGGGCATACAACTCGATGACAATAAAATGGTTCAGTCCGTTGAATAATATTGTTGCCTGTTCTTTTATTTTCTTCTTTACTGGTGGATTCCACTACTAATTCGAATATTTACATTATCGTTATTTAAATATATTAGCCATTGTGACTTTTAATGATTCATCATAAATTGTCATGTACTTTTCGAGTATTAGTCGCTGTGTGAAGCAATGTTTGTTATTTTATTTATACGCGTTGATAAATTATGATTTGGTCGCGATAATTTTTGGCGCGGAAGTATTTGGGGGGTACTCGCGCTTATGGTTTGTCTACTCTCCCGAGATCCGCGAATCCGCTCGTCGTCGTCCTCCAGCCAAGAGCACTACCTGTACGGTGTAAGAAGAGATACGGGTACCGGTGCTGGTACCTATTATGGTGAATTAGGACTACTGTTCAACTACCGCTTTACCATTTGATTACAAAACAAATGAAATATAAAATGCTCCACTCTACGCCACCGCCTGTTCAAATACAAACGAACCGCCCCACCGCACTGACAAGTTAAGCGGGTTTTCCCGAACCCCCTGCACGCAGAACCTGGCCAGGGAGCATTGCATGGAATTTGACATTCTACGAAAGCTCAGAAGAGGAGGAGTTCCACTGTTGGAGTGCCGGTAGAGGCTCGTCCGTATGGCGTGCTTGCATTCGCGCGGCTTTTGTCGGCGCTTCACTGCTGCGCGCGCTCGGCCGTTTTCAGGCCGAACTTCACCCACCGCTTGGCGGCATCGGCGCGGGGCGTATTCTGACAGCCACACTACCGCTAGCGGGATGGGCTGGGATGCACTTGTTGGCTGCGTTTCGCCCCCTCTTAACTCGACGAAAGCTAGCGGCCCTTGATCTTTCGGCCCAAGTCTATCTTTGGGCGCTCGCTTTGGCTCTGATGGTAAACTCGACGGACGATCGCCGTCGAGGTGGGGACGGGCCGCCAGCCTGGCTTGCAGTGCTGGTCATGCAACAATATGACGCCTTGCTTTTCCTGCCTCCCGTGTTTGTCGCGCTTCCCTCAGCCATCGTCGGAACTGTGGGCACCGTCGCTCTCAACTTTGGGGGTTATTACCTGAGCTCATCATCTGATTCTGAACCGGAGATCTCGTTTGAAGACAAGTCACGCACGCTATTCTTCTGCTTGCTTGCGGCGGCGCTGTACCGTCTCCTATCTTTCTGCGTCTGCTTCGTGCTCGAAGCTCGCCAACTGCACCGTTTCATGTGTGCCAAGCACAGCTGGCATACGGACAGCTGGTAGGCATTCCGGGGCTGCTGATGTACTAACGAACGTAGAACTGGACATGGACAATATAAGTACGGAAGAGTTGCAACTCTTCCAATCAATTTGAGATTACACTCCACATAGTACTGATTACATATCGACGAAAGAAGCCTCACCGGCCGCAGGGGCGTCATAGCAACTACCTGTACTCCTGTAACGATTGAATGCGCGCTGTTAACAGAACTCAACCTCGTGTGGGAGGGATCTAGAATTATTTCTTTGGGTAACCCACAGTAACATTTACTCGCGAGCGCTGCGGTAGCACAGCCTCCTGCAACAGAAACGCTGCCACGTCCTCCTTGGATGTCGCCATCTCCAACCCTCCTTGCCCGTGAGTCTCCAGCACTGTCCAGCTCCCGCGAGGCGGCTCCTCCGGTGTGACTCCCATCGCGCGCACCTGCAGCCAGTCCAGCTCGCTGCCCGTCACCTCGGCCTCCATTTCGTACAGGTCCCGTCTCGCACTCGGGATCACAGTGCGGAGGAACACCGCCCAAAAGATCTTCCATCCGGAAGTGGGCAGGTAGTCGTCGCCTATACCCATGCTGGACAGGTTCACTAGGCGAGGTACGCCAGTGGTCTTCATTGCTGCTACCACCTAACATTATCAGTAAGAGGCACCAGAATAGGTGGCAAACGCTGAATCAGCTGATAATAATTCGCTGCAAAGCTATTAGGACAGGCAGATACTGCAATAGTGCCAGTAAAGCAAAATCAACTTCAAACATGCAGGAATACGTCAGACATGATTGTTGTAGTTGCTTGTTATTGTTTCCCTATCAATTAGTTCTGTTTAATTTAACTATGGTATCCACACATTGGTAGGTTGATTGGTATATTCCTTTATCAATTGATTAATTGAGTGGCTTATTCAGTCATGACCGGTTGACTCATTGATGGGTTCACCAACTTGGTGTCGCTATATATATCATTATCACGTATTTATTGTCGAACTGTTACTCGAAAACCTGCTACGGGTGAGAAAATAGTACGAGGGCAGGATATGGACCTTCTTGGCGCCAAGCCCACACCAGCGCTGGCTTTTCCCGGGCTGCCGATTCCCGAGGCAAGCGACCACGGCGTCGCAGCCCCTGATTTCTGCTTCGATCAGCGCTTGTGCCCCTTCTGAGGTGATGTCAACGCGTGGGAGGCGAGGCAGCGTGGCGAAGGCCTGGTACACCGCGTGTCGCCCCTCCTCGTATGTCACGTCCACCTCGATCTCCGCGTCGCTACCCTCGGAGGCTGGAGCGGAGAGCGCAACAGGCACCACCTTCAGCCCAGGTGATTCTCGGCCCTGAACCACGCAAAACTTGCCCACGTCACCGAAACCACTGCCCACTGACGAAAAGAGCACTGCGATGCGCCGCGTGCCGCCGGCAGTGGAGCTCGAGGTCGCCATCTGTAGCGCTCGACGTTGACGAGGCGGGGTGGCGACGACCGCTGTCAGGAGATGCTCTCCCCTCGGTGACTCTGGAACGAAGAGAAAGGGAAATGCAAGTACAAGCCTCCTTGGCACTTGGATCATGGAAGTGCGTGGTGGTGAAGGGCGAGTACTGGGCATAGCCGGGGCAGCACGTGTGTGACGACGAGCTATCGTTGAAGTAAAATATGGAAACACTGGTCGCTCGAATCGTCGTGCTATGCCCCTATCAAACTCCAGGGCGCGCGCTGGCACGCGTGGGGGGTGCCGAGACCTGAGTTCCCCTCTATGGACGAATTGGATTGATTACAAAATAAGTGGAACGGAAAGGCAAGAGCAGTGAAATGCATGATGGGTAGATCCAGGAATGAAATGGTTGATACATGTGATGGTGGCCTCCACTGCTTTTTCTTGTAAGAATTTTTTTGTTTTTTATACATGTGATGGTGCAAGACAAAGCGGTGGTGCATGAGGTGGGATTGAGTCCGGGTGTGACATTTGCCTAGAAATATTGCCGTGTTTAAATAATGCGACTGTGTGATTGCTAGTCTTATGATCAATCATATCGGGGTTGATAAATGACTTTTGGGCCAGTAATAAATGAACATCCTACCGTCACTAAAGACACTAATAAATACTAAAGTACTAATAAAGTACTATTGACCCGAAAAGTAGGGATGGGTCGGTAGCTCGGATGAGCAACTCCGACCGTCTTTGCTCCGGGCTTGGCCTCCTTATGAGCGACAAACTAGTGGTCATAGGGCCCGTTGGACAACGGGCACCGGTCACCTCTCCCCATCCGAGCATAGCTCACCCATGTCAGTGGATCCGTAGCCACACCAAACGGTACACACAGCAAGGCGCAATTTTCCATCATTTGAAATTGAAATTGAAATTGTTTACAACTTGTATCGTATGCGCCGGTTTTACACCAAAAAACCGTATGCGCCGGTTGCTGTCTCTGGGCCCTCCCAATAATGCCATACAGGGAACTTACAAGTCATGGCTAGACCGTTAACCACCTATATCCAACCTCTCCAAGGGTGTTCGGGGGTTTTACTCCTCCCCGGGGAAGGTTTGATGAGGGGTGATGGTTGTGTGTAGTTAGTGGCATGAGAAGGTGCATTGTGGGAGGCGCGGCGAGAGGTCGTGCGGGATTTGATGCGGTATACAAGTAGGAGATGATGTAGCCATTGGACAGTGTGCGTATGGAGTTGGGAAAGGATGCGAGGCGTGTCGAGTCGTGTTTTAGAGATGAGTTTGTCATGAGGGTCGTTGTGGAGGGTGAGGAGAGAGGTGAGACTTGCAATGGTGGAAGAGTGGGGTGTGCCCGTGCGGCTCATGACGATGGGGAGGATGTCGACATCGGTACCTGGCCATTGGTTGCGGATGGCATTTGCTAGGGGTGTGTATTTGGCGCGAATCAAGTGGGCTGTTTGGGAGAGGTTGTGGTCGGTGCAGTACTTCCATTCCCCTATCTGAATTTTCTTAATGGATGAGTATCGGCGGCGGCCGTTTGTATGACCGACGAAGCGAGGTTCGAGGAGACGGATGAAATCGGGTTTATGCGCCGGGGGTCGTAGCGCGGGGAGGGGAATCTCAGGGGGGAGGATGGCGGGGCACGAGGTTAGGGAGTCGGGCGAGAGACCTTCGTCAGCAGCAACAAGGCGGGTAGGCATGTGGGTGGGGTGGGGGGGGTGACAATCAAGAGGGGTGTGGGTGGGAGTGGGGGGGTGAATGATTTGATGGGTTTGTTACCGAATACGCAGTGGTGGTCTCCCAGCGACCGCCGTTGTGCCGTTCCAAGAGGGAGAGTTGGAGTTGCAGTGCGCTGTTGTGGCGGTCCTATCTCAGGCCAGACATGGTGGGGCGGTTACCGGCCATGTGGCCGTTGCTGATGAATTGTCCACACATGGGACATCGCAGGGTGGGGTTGTGTGTGAGGAGGCGGGTGATGTGAACTCCCCACATGAATTCCTGCTTGTATGTGAATTGGATGTTGGTGAGTGATGTGTGTTTTTTGTGGAAGGTGAAGTCGGCACCTTCCTCCGCTGCGCTGGCGAGGAGGGGACAGTGTCATATCCTTGCCATTTAGCTAAGTGCTAGTATCTGATATTATTTATTTCCTCTAACTGGTACCTATATCTTAGCGATATTCAGTGACTCTTTTATTGTCATCACGGCAGTACAACTGTATCGCCGTATTTTCCCTCGATAGTACAGAGTTACTAGCAATATCTCTTCTAGATAGTTCGTCTCTAGATAGTTCTAAGAGCTTGTGCGATAAGGTTAGATAGACGGTACATATAATCTCAGATAATCTGTATCACTAGTAATAGTTTGGTTTAGTTAGCAGACAGCACAAGCTACCGGTTCTAAGGTTGTTTCTAGAACACCTGAGGTGTGGATATTTAAGACGGGGACTTACTGGTAGAGAGGAAGAGACCGGTACATACCAAATTTACGCCACACCCAGATTGTGAGAAACCCTGTTCCTAAGACAATCTTACTAATTCTCTCTACGATGTATTATTAGATCCAGAGATTAGGTTCTACTATTAGTCTAAGGTTGCCAACTTAGCCTAACCAAAGTAGCACCTCACACGTGGTTTCGAAGCCTCAAAACAGCTAGACGAGACGAAGATTTCTAACCGAGCATGAGAGAGACTACCAGAGGAAGTTGATGGTCGACCAGAGGAGGCGCCTTATGGGCCGACACAGCCGACGTCGAGAGATGGTGGAAGACAGGCAGTGCGAGAAAGATCGAGTCCCACGATGGAGCCTATGTCGGTACACGTCACCGAGATGCTACAACGACTAAGTAACCGAGCTGACACTTTTTCGATTGAGCTATCTCAGCTCCGTGACCACGTCGACAACGGTTTCAGACATTTTGAAGGACGAGTGAACATAAGCCGAGAGACGGAGAATTTTCTTCGAGGAGAACAATTGAGATCGGAGAGGACGCGAGAGATGCCGAGCATGATGCCGAACGACGTCAAACCAACCAAGATCAAGAGCATCGCTACGACTAACATCGACGAGCTGAGAAATTGGTTCCGACATGCACGAGGGTATCTACGGTATCACAACGTTAACCCTAAAGAGCAAAGAGGAGTGTACTAGGTACCTGGCTTTCTGGAAGGCCCACTATCGAAGTGGTGGTACTCCCAAGTTGCGCAGACTGGAGATGAAGTCGGTGGAGCATTTTCCGGAGTTTTTGAGATGGAGAAATCCTTAATTGAGGAGTTCTGCGGAAGAACACCGGCGGAACAAGCGCGATTGAATTTGGACAAGGCGCGACAGAAAACCACGGTCCTGAAGTATGCAAATTACTTTCGAGAATAATTATTGGAGCTTCCTCACCGTCATGAAGAAGATAACGTACATGACTTCCAGCGCGGTCTGAGACCCTCGATTCATAAGGAGGTTGCCTTGAAAAACCCTAATAAGACCCTACACGAGGCGATTCAAGCAGCTCTGCGAGCGGAGGCAGCGGAGACCAAGATTGAGACGACTCAACGTTCGACAGGCCGACTGAACGCCATCGAAGAAAACAACGACCTTTCAGAGGCGGCGGAGGACGACAGTGAGTCGGAGGAAGATTCGCATGGCGCGACCGAAGAGAAGCCGCGGGAGCTGTACGAGATTAGACGCGTCACTCAAGAAGAAGTCGACATATTTAAGAAGGAGGGCAAGTGCTTCATTTGCCACAAGAAGGGACACATCGCTATCGACTGCCCAGAGAGAAAGAACAAGAAGAACGACAGAACGAGGAAATCCCGGCCGGGAAAGTGAGACCTGAGTCGGCAGCTCGCGGCAAGATGCAGGATGAGGTTTCGTCTCCTATAGCGACTCAGGAAGAGACCAAGACAGAAGAAGTACGAAACCCGTTACCTCAAACGACATTGAGGCCAGTCTTTAGGAGCAAGGACTTTAGCGACTGGATGATGAATAGGGAGTATTTCCTGAAGTACTCTCAGACCTACGGACCTTTCGACTTAGATGGAGGTAGCGATAATGACGGCCTTAATTCTTCAGTGGCGGAGGATTTTTGCTGTCCGGCGCGCCCATTTCAAGAAAGATATTTACAGAAGTACCGGAGAATTTGGCTAAATGCGCCATTTAATGAATTAGAAGATTTTTGGGGCCATTATTTGCGGAGTAAACTACTTCATCCCCACCTCAGAGCGGTTATAGTGGTTCCAAAATAGAGGGCAAAACCATGGTTCAAGCTTTTGCGAAACTTCCGACTTGTCGACGAGCTGGCGGCGACAGAACATGTATTTACCTGCCCTACGAATGACGGAATAGAAGGAAGAAGGCAAGATGTTGGACCGACAAGATGGACGACGCAAGTCTACGTCGACGACACCGATCGAGTTCGATTTCTGCCTCAGAACCTACAAAACCCCCCGAAGACCTACTGGACTCACTCGACGACTCTTGTTACCGATGGCCGACGAGTGTTACTAGCGAAAGAGGATACTCGCATGGTCTGGTTTCCTGGTGGCAAACATGAGATTGAAGACGCGACCCCGGAATGCACAGCAGTGCGAGCTATTGCGGAGACAATTGGATTTAAGGTGAGCGAAACAAATTTTCGCCTTTTAGGGACGGAGTCTTCCGGACAAAATAAGCGCTACGTGTATATCGCTCGCGTTCGACCCGGATCGATACCGGACGCTACGTCAACTTCTCGGGCAGTATGAGCTACCTGGAAGGAATTAATTTCGGCACGGCGTACGGGTTATCTAGTTCGTGGAGATCAGCAGTTCCCTCTTCGTTACGAGACTTTTGGGAAACCGATCGACGGGTGGATGAACAAGAACGTCCGACTAGAAGACATTGTTCCTGCGACGGTGCATGTATCAACAACCCAGTCTGGAACAAGTATGTTTGTGTTGGGAGGCACCTTACGCGGACATCGATGCCGTATTTTGGTCGACTCTGGCGCTTCGGAAATATTTTGCAAGGCTGAGTGGGTACGGGAGCATCACATTCCGACGGTTACTGGAGAAAATACCGGATACAATTGGCAGATGGTAGTACAACTACGACTCGCCAACGACTACGGAATGAAGGGCTTACAGTAGGGACCCTCGATATACGTTTGGACGTAATTATGACAGAACTGGATAAATTCGACATCATCCTCGGTCAACCTTGGTTACAAGCCGTCAACCCGGATATAGATTGGTCTACTAAAACGATTCGCGACCGTAAAACGGGCGAAGCTATGGTGTCTGGCGACGAGTACACCGTACCTATGGCGGTACGTCACTTGGAGGCGGATGCGATGGCCAAGCTGCTTAGGCAACAACCAACAGACCTCTTCGTGATTGGACTACGAGAAAAACAAGACGCGGTCGACGACATAAATATTGATCAACTACCTGAGTGGACGACTTCGTTACGAGATTCCGTGAATGAGTTTACGGACATCGTCAAGGAGCCTAACGGTCTACCGCCAACTCGCGAGTGCGACTTTGAAATTAATTTGGAGTGCGATGAACCACCTAAGGAGCGAACGTTGCATATGTCACCAGCAGAACTCCGGGAGGTTCAGGTACAGTTACAAGACTTACTCGCAAAAGGCAGGCTTCGTCCGTCTAAATCTCCGTACGGTGCCCCGATTTTATTTGTACGCAAGAAGGATGGTACCATGCGTATGTGCGTAGACTATCGGAAACTCAATGACCTTACGAGGAAAGACCGAACACCGTTACCCTGGATTGATGAATTACTCGACTCTCTATATGGGGCTCATTATTTCAACACGCTGGACCAGTATAAAGGCTATCATCAAGTTCGAGTTAAGGAGCGCGACATACATAAGACAACATTCCGAACTCATTACGGATTGTTCGAGTAATGCGTTCTACCCTTTGGACTTTGTAACGCCCCAGCTGGATTCCAAGCGATGATGAATCGAGTTTTGGCCCCGTATCTTGGCAAAATCTGCGTGGTATATTTGGACGACGTGCTGATCTACAGTAAGACGGCCGACGAACACCTCGAGCAAATTCGATTCGTGTTACGAGAGCTGCAGCGACACTAGTTGCATATCAAACTCTCTAAGTGTTACTTCGGACGATCAAGCGTCAATTTCCTTGGGCATGTGGTGGAAGCTGGACAGATCCGAATGGACCCAGACAAGGTGGAGGCAGTACATAATTGGCCCCCGCCGAAATTTGTGACTGAAGTACGTGGATTTCTGGGACTTGTTGGATATTACCGGAGGTTTATCAACCAATTCGCAACCCTAGCAACCCCATTAACGGATCTCACCAAGAAGACACCGGAATTTCGCTGGACCCCTCAAGCCGAGTCAGCATTCGAGCAAATTAAAGGCGCAATGGTACGTGCACCAGTCTTGGTAATTCCTGACACTTCTCCTAATGCAAGGTACACACTGTACACAGATGCTTCTGGATTTGCAGTAGGAGTTGTATTGTTACAAGACCAAGGTATTGGATTACAACATGTTGCGTACCATGTCCGAAAGATGAACAAGCATGAGGTACACTACCATGTCCACGAACAAGAGCTACTGGCAGTCCGCGACGCTCTACTGAAATTCCGTTGCTACTTAGATGGCGCGGCGGGATTTACAGTAATTACGGACCACGAATCGTTGCGACCCTTCTTTCGGCAGCGCGATTTGTCTACTCGATAGGTGCGATGGCTTCAAGTTTTAGCACCTTCCTAGCGACAGATGGACATCGTATACAAGAAGGGAGCAGTCAACCATGCAGACGCTTTGTCTCGCCGACCTGACGTGAAGGACTCATTACAGAAGCTGCAATTGTTACGCGATTGGACCAACTAAGAAGCAAAATGCGAGTTACACCCGCAGATTTTTTCCCTTGAATCCCAGTTACATCTTGACTGTGGACTTCATGCGGAAATCAAAAACGCTTATGACCGGATAAGTACATGCTTACCTGGAAATCTCTGCCTACCTGGCTGGTACGTCAATCTAATGGACTCTTGTACGCCTACGGGACAAGACTATATGTGCCGAACGTCTCTACATTGCGGTCAAGAGTATTGTACGAACTACACGACGCACCGACCACGGGACATCTCGTATTATTCGACTATTGGCAGCATTGACCCGGACGTTTTGGTGGCCTAACATGAAGCGGACAGTACAACATTATGTACGCAGTTGTGTTACATGTCAACGCAACAAGCCAGCGCGACACAAGCCTTGTGGACTCCCTCAATCGCACGAGGTACCGACCATGCCCTTTGAGCACGTATCGCTTGACCTGAAAACGGACCTTTTTGAGTGCGATGGGTATGATCATTATGATGTTGTGGTGGTATTCGTCTGTATGCTTAAGAAACGGACGATTGTCGAGCCAATTACGAAAACGATTACAGCGGAACAAGTAGCAAAAGTTCTGCACCGCGCTTTTTTTCGGCATTTTGGCTTACCACGGAAATTAATATTCGATCGAGATCCCAGGTTTATGAGCGACTTTTGGCAAACCCTATTTAGAGTTGTTGGCACCAAGCTCAATATTTCTACGAGCTATCATCCCCATACATATGGCTCAACTGAACGAGTAAACCAGACATGGGAGCAAGTCATACGATGCTATGTGCACCCCTTGCACGACGACTGGGTTCAACACCTTACCAACGTGGAGTTTGCGATCAACGCAACGGCTTCTACGATAAGGACTATGTCTCCATTTAAGGCGACGCTGGGATTCGAGCCGACATCTCCAACGACGGCTACATTTGAAGATAACGAGCCTAGCCGTACTTTACCGGAGCAAGTAAAGATTCTGGTCGAGATACACAGATTTGCCCACGACTGCGTCAAAGCAGCCCAAGCACGCATGCAAGATGCTGCAAATCGGCACCGGTTACCAATACCTTTTACGGTTGGTGACAAAGTTAAGCTCAAGGCGACAAATCTACGGTTTGTACAACAGCCATGTTCTAAACTACGCGACCGCTACATTGGACCATTTCTCATTACGGAGAAAGTTTCCCCGGTTGCATTTCGGCTTAAGCTACCCCATGGAGTACGGATTCACGATGTTGTACACGCCAGTCTAATGGAGAAATAGAATTCAGAAACAGTTAGGCCAACAGTGCGCAGCCAATTCCGATTGTGCACGATGCGAAGCGATTTGAAGTCGACCAAATACTCGACATGGCTTTTAACTCCAACGGCACGGGACTTTTGTTTAAGGTCCGTTGGGCAGCACCGTTCAACGTACCTAGCGAGGACACTTGGGAACCCATGCGGGGAGTCAAGCACTTAAGCATCTTTTCCGAATTTCTTCGAACGGATGTTTATCAAAAAATTTCTGGCACCCCTGACTTTGTCAGATTTCGCAATCGCTGGCATGCAAGAACCCCTAAGAAGCCAAGACCCTGAGTACTGCACAGCGAGTACACTGGTGCTTAAGGAAGGGACAGTGTCATATCCTTGCCATTTAGCTAAGTGCTAGTATCTGATATTATTTATTTCCTCTAACTGGTACCTATATCTTAGCGATATTCAGTGACTCTTTTATTGTCATCACGGCAGTACAACTGTATCGCCGTATTTTCCCTCGACAGTACAGAGTTACTAGTAATATCTCTTCTAGATAGTTCGTCTCTAGATAGTTCTAAGAGCTTGTGCGATAAGGTTAGATAGACGGTACATATAATCTCAGATAATCTGTATCACTAGTTTGGTTTGGTTTAGTTAGCAGACAACACAAGCTACATGTTCTAAGGTTGTTTCTAGAACACCTGAGGTGTGGATATTTAAGACGGGGACTTACTGGTAGAAAGGAAGAGACCGGTACAGACCAGATTTACGCCACACCCAGATTGTAAGAAACCATGTTCCTAAGACAATCTTATCAATTCTCCCTACGTTGTATAATTAGATTCAGAGATTAGGTTCTACTATTAGTCTAAGGTTGCCAACTTAGCCTAACCAAAGTAGCACCTCACAGGCACCGTGTTTGGTTGTTTGTGAGAGGGGCGTGTGAGTGTGTTTGGTGCTGTGTGTGTGGGCGTCGATTTTGAGGTTGGTGTATCCGTAGGGTAAGGGTTCTCCTAGGGATTGTGGAATAAGGGTGTATGGCTAGGTCCAGTGGCCTATCGATGCGTCGGAACTTGTGGTGTATATTGTGTCTGGCGGGTGACCGCTTGCAACTTGGTTAGCTAGTGCATTTGCGAGGTCATTTCCTATTGAGTGGTTGTGTGCTTTAATTTTGCCGAGGTGTGTGCGGATGCCTGCGTTGCAACGGGTTTTGAGGGTATGTGTTATGGAAAGGAGTGTGTCGCGGTGTATGTTGTGTCTGTAAGCGGATGGGCAGTTTAAGTAGCCTTGCATGAGGCGGAGGGAGCACGCACTGCTTGTAAGGAGGTGTATGTGGCCTAGTTGGAGGCCTATGTATATGCATGCAAGTTCTGCGCGATTGATTGTGTGAGAGGGAGGGGTAGAGGTCACCAGAATTTTGATGCGGGTGTCCGAGGCTGGGTGGGTGGCGGCTGCTCCTAGGGGGGAGGAGCCGCCCTTTTTTGAGCCGTCTGTGTATACAAAGTCTAGCCAATTCCAAGCAGGATTTCCTCTAGTGGGACAGTAAGTTAGTTGCATGCGTTCATGGAGGGGGTAGGTAAGGAGGTGAGTAGGGTTGGGGGGAGGTGATATATGCCTCTTGAGTGTGGTGAGTAGGAGTCGGTGAGGTGTGGAGGTGGGATGGTGATGGTGGGGTTGGGGAGGTGTATGTCCCATCTGGCAAACCCTCCCAAACCCAAGCCCCATCTGGCCTGGTCGTGTGCCGCCAACATACGCAACCTACTCGAAAACACAAAATATCCCGACAAAACTCCAAACCACTCCACGAATTCCAATCGGTCACTGCTATGTCCTCGTCCTTTGACCTCCTCCCCACTTACAGACAAAAAAATGAAATATTTTACTCCAATACCAGTAAACCGGTTGGAGTCTCTGGGCCCCCCCTTTTGCTATGCTCAACTTGTTGTTGGACCTCTAAGCGTGAGGTAGACCGTGAACCACTAATCCCAACCTCTCCAATGGCAGTAAGGATACCGTCTAAAACATACCCGTATCCAGGTATTTATTATTTTCTGATCTATACGTAATTTTTTTGATATAGTATGAAATAAAATATGTCGCTAGTCTCCACGATACGCGGCCTGCTCCAGCCGCTGCGGGGTCGCTGATTAGCAAGGCTGCTCATCTTGAGCTGGGCGAGGCGAATCTGCCTGACCTCGGCTCCTGTGCGACTCCGGTCGTGCCGGAGCTTGGGGGGAAAGGCAGGTGAAAAACCCCCCTCGCATAGGTCGTCGTCGGTCCCGCCTTGATCCGTGCTCAACCCCGCCCGGGGTATTAGCCGCTCCTCTCGACGCAGCTCTCCACCTAGCCGAGTCTTCTCTCCTCCTTCGGGGGCTGAGAAGAGAAAAGAACTAGGCTGCAGACGGTGTCCGGCTGGCTCTCCTGCCCCCGAGCCAGATTTTCTCCTGTCCCCTGTCCTTTTCCCGTCTGTTTCCAACACCTATCTGATCGCGCTGTGGCCGTCCGTGCCCTCCCCCGGTGGTTTACGTTGTTAGGGGGCCGCCTTTACGAGCAGTGTGCCGTTACGACAACCCTAGGCACACTGCCTGAGGCAGCCTGTCGATAACCGGGTAGCGACTAGGGAAGAGGTTGGAAGAACACAGGGATCGAGTCGCCGGTCCTCAAAAGATGGTGGGTACGGGGATTTTTCCAAAAACCCCCCGTACCGGGCTTTTCCGGCGGCGGGCGATCCTAGGGACCGCCGCCGCCAGACGGTGTCGCTCCTCCGGCTGCAACCATCCTCCGTCCTGCGCAGCAAGAGGCCTCGCCCCCAGGGGAGACCTAAGGTTATCGCATGGCTGGCGGCTGCTAGCGAGCGCCGTCCCTAGCGTTGCTTCCCTGCTGTCCGCCGCCAGCTCCAACACCTTCGTCCCTCCGCTGATCCGCCCGTACCCCTCGTCGCCAAAAAATATTTCGCAGACGCCGCCCCCGCCCCAACGTCGGGAGAGTATATGCGAGCATTTAGTCGCGGAAAAGACATATCGGACTGGCCGAGCGGGAGATCCCTTTGCCGGAGTACGGATATTATGTTTTTCCAAAACCCTCCGTACAGGGCTTCCCGACTGCTGCTCATCCCGCGGATCGCAGCTGTCGGTACCTCGTTCAGCCCCCTACTATGGGGTTACTACCCCCTAGCTATGGGGTTACCAGCGCCCACCGCGTGGAGGTAGAGGTAGGTGCCGACGGGCCTGCGAGCGCACCCCCCTCCGGGGCCGCCGCCGCTGCGCCGCCGGCGGGCGCCACTTACAGACAAGTGTTCCTTCGGGATATCTTGGAACATGCGACTTACGCGGACCTCTCCAACCCCAAGACTCGCCTCGCGCGACACCTGCTCGCACCCTTCCTCACGGTGCCTCAGCCACCCCGGGCCCGGAAAAGCACAACCTAGGCACTGCTTTGGACCCCTCCCCCGGTCGAGGACTCCTGACCCCTCTGGTCCTGGCGTCCCCCCGGTCAACTACAGTCCTCCGGCCGGCCGACGACCTCCCTTCCCGTATGATCGACACATACCTCCTTACAGGCAAGTACTCCACCTTCCCTCCCCACCTGGTCAGCTTCTGGCTCCATGGTATGTTCCTCCCGGACTCATCCCCCCCCCCCCCCCCCCCCCCCCCCCCCCCCCCCCGATGCGGTGACCTCGGCCTGCTCGGTTGCCCGTCGAAGGCTCCTCGAAAGCATCAACCGAATCTCAGACCTTCCTCTCCGCGTAGAAAAATCGATAAGCCGTGACCTAGCCCACCACTCGCGATGGACGGCGAGGGCCACCCGTACTCCCCACCTGTCAGCACGTCCGTGTTACGACGCCACCCCCTTGTCCGACGACCTCGCATCGGGCTTTCATGAGATACGCCAAGTCATTCCTACCTCATGTGTCTTCGATCGACTACGAGCTCACTTCACAGCGGCGTGAACTCCGCTCGCCCGGTCCGACACCACCCACCGCAGCGCTTCTTCCCCCCTGCTGACAAAACTAAAACAGCAGAAGGTCCAGTTCCTTCGAGCAGCTTCGACCCCTTCAATCTCAAGACAACGGATTAAACTTCGCTCCCCCTTATTCACTGATATATCCGGCCGAGAAGCGGTCGCTCTCCTACATGATCTCCTCACCTCGCACCTTTCGAACGAGCTCGTCCCCACCGGTACCACCCAGACGACCCCACCCCCGTGCCATGTGGAACACATGCCTGAATCTGTCTAATTCCTCCTCCAATTCGCGGACGCGATCCAGCCAGTGGAAGACCCCACTCCGATCGAGAGCGACCCCTCCTCTTTGCGGGTAGATATCCTCCACATGCCCAATAACCCCATCTTTTCACAATCAGGCCTAGTTTCACTGAGCCTATTTCCTACTTCACTTCACGAACCCGTACCCCCCAGCCCCCACCTTCACAAAATTACCATCACACCCCCCCCCCCCCGGTCAATGGACACGTCCCAAGCACCTCTTGGGCTAACACATGCCTTACCACAGTCCTCATCCAGTCCAGCCAGACCCTCTCCCTGCCTTGCACCAACGCTAACGGCGTCATTCCAAACACACACTGGCTATACACAATGCTTCACCAGACCGCAAAAGAATTCACAGCCCACCACACCCCCTCCGCCTCCCCCCCCACACCCATCTCGACCTCACACACCACACATCCCTCCAAAAATTCCCGGACGGCTCCTACTTCCGCTCCCACCCCTTCACCTCCCCCATCATCAACACCAGCATACAAGTTTCCCTCACTACAAAAATGTATTGTATCCTCATCTCCATCAACGGCACTGCCACAATCCCCCTCATACACACATACATCCACAAAGGTGCACACACCCAATCCGCTTGTACACTCACCATCAACCTCCATCACTACTCC